>CM038677.1:747028050-747242457 GCA_021605205.1 Aegilops longissima
GATATGAATTTTTCAAAACAGGAACTATTCTGTTAAAACAGAAAACGAAAATAATTAGAAAACGGCCTAATGGGCCTAAACTACGCACTGAGCGTAATATAAACTAAACGGGCCTAGGGTTAAACTGAATCGGGCCGGCTAAAAAAATAAAACCCTAACTAAAAACTAAACCGGACTAAACCGGCCGAACCGGGCTTTATATAAAAAAACGCGTACCCCTTCGGGGTTTCTAATCTACACCGTAGATTATGAATCGGACGGGGGGGGGATCTCCGGTGACTCACCGGAGCTCGGCGGCGGCGGCGAAAAGGCTAGCCTCTCCGGTCGTCGGGAGGTCGGTGGAGGGCCCCATGGTGCGGACGAGCTCGGGGAGGCGTTTGGTGGAGTCGGTGGGGGTCGGGAGTGGCTAGGGCGGCGACGGCGACGCAAATGGCGGCGGTGGTCGGTTCGGGCTCCGCGCGGCGTGAGAGAGAGGAGGGCTCCGGCGAGGGAGTAAGGGGAATGGCGTGCGGGAGGGGGGCTATATAGGCGGGGCCTCGGCGTGGCAAGGAGGCGATCGGGAGGGGATCGGTATCCGGATCTCACGGATCCGCGATCGATGCGGCGTGGCGTGGCGTGGGGGGGGTTGAAGACGGGGCGGGTCCACCTGCGAGAGAGAGAGGGGGGTGCAGTCAAGGCGACCACGCGGAAGGTTTCAGGCGGGGCGGTCGGTGCGCTGGCTCATTGGGCTGGCAGATTAGGCACTGGTGGGCAGTCTTGGCGCTGGCTGGGCAGAGGGCTGGCTGGCGCTGGGGGTTCTATTTAAATTTTAATTTTTTTAATAAAACAAAAACAGGGATAAAACAAAATCTATAAATATTTTATATAGGACATATATATACCAAAATGATCAGGGGAATATTCCCTATCATTTGAACATTTTTCCAAAGGCAAAATCCAAACTTTATAAAAATTCATTTTTTCCAATATTCAAATAAAACCCAAATTTGAATTCAAAACTTTTGGCATTGTTTCCTCTGATATTTTTGGAGTGTCATGTTTGCTCCTCTCATACTTTTGCTCAAGTATTTATCAGGCATAGTTTGTGAAATGATTTCCACTTGCCATAGTTTGAATTCAAATTTGAAAGCTCAAAACTCTCCTGAAACTTCAAATGACATTCAAATTCAAACAGGATGCATAGATGCTTAGCTATAATTGTAAAACATTCCAAATAGGAAATTTGGGATGTTACAATCTACTTCCGGCCGCGTACGCAACGTGCAGGTGTGCAGTGGGCGATGGGCCCAGACCCTTGCGCGCATAGGATTTAGACCGGCGTGCTGACCTCTCTGTTGTGCCTAGGTGGGCTGCGACGTGTGAAGGAAATATGCCCTAGAGGCAATAATAAAGTTATTATTTATTTCCTTATTTCATGATAAATGTTTATTATTCATGCTAGAATTGTATTAACCAGAAACATAATACATGTGTGAATACATAGACAAACAGAGTGTCACTAGTATGCCTCTACTAGACTAGCTTGTTAATCAAAGATGGTTAAGTTTCCTAACCATAGACAAAGGAGTTGTCATTGGATTAACAAGGTCACATCATTAGTTGAATGATCTGATTGACATGACCCATTCCATTAGCTTAGCACCCGATCGTTTAGTATGTTGCTATTGCTTTTATCCATGACTTATACATGTTCCTATAACTATGAGATTATGCAACTCCGTTTACGGAGGAACACTTTGGTACTACCAAACGTCACAACGAATCGGGTGATTATAAAGGAGTACTACAGGTGTCTCCAAAGGCAGATGTTGGGTTGGCGTATTTCGAGATTAGGATTTGTCACTCCGATTGTCGGAGAGGTATCTCTGGCCCTCTCGGTAATGCACATCACTAAGCCTTGCAAGCATTACAACTAATGAGTTAGCTGTGAGATGATGTATTACGGAGCGAGTAAAGAGACTTGCCAAGAACGAGATTGAACTAGGTATTGGATACCGACGATCGAATCTCGGGCAAGTAACATATCGATGACAAAGGAACAACGTATGTTGTTATGCGGTCGACCGATAAAGATCTTCGTAGAATATGTAGGAGCCAATATGGGCATCCAGGTCCCGCTATTGGTTATTGACGGAGACGTGTCTCGGTCATGTCTACATTGTTCTCGAACCGTAGGGTCCGCACGCTTAAGGTTTCGATGACGGTTATATTATGAGTTTGTGTATTTTGATGTACCAAGGAGTTCGAGTCCCGGATGTGATCACGGACATGACGAGGAGTCTCGAAATGGTCGAGACATAAAGATTGATATATTGGGCGGCTATATTCGGACACGGAAAGGTTCGGAAGTTTCGGAGAAAACCGGAGTGCCGGAGGGTTACCGAACCCCGGGAAGTAATGGGCCTTATTGGGCCAAGAGGGGAGAGAGAGGGCCGCACCAGGAGGTGGCGCGCACCCCCATGGGGAGTCCGAATAGGACAAGGAGGGGGCGCGCCCCCTTCCCTCTCCCTCTCCCTCTCTTTCCTTCCCCCTTCCTCCTTCCTAGTTGGACTAGGAAAGGGGAGTCCTACTCCCACTAGGAGGAGGACTCCCCCCTCCCTTGGCGCGCCTCCTAGGGCCGGCCGGCCCTCCCCCTTGCTCCTTTATATACGGGGGCAGGGGGGCACCCTAGAACACACAAGTTGATCCTTGAGATCGTTCCTTAGCCGTGTGCGGTGCCCCCTCCACCATATTCCACCTCGGTCATATCGTGGCGGTGCTTAGGCGAAGCCTGCGTCGGTAGAACATCAAGATCGTCCACGCCGTCGTCTTGACGGAACTCTCTCCCCGGAGCTTTGCTGGATCGAGCTGAGGAGCGTCACCGAGCTGTACGTGTGTCAAGAACTTCGGGGCGCCGGAGTAACGGCGCTGGGATCGGTTGGATCGCGAGGAGAACGTCGACTACTTCCTCTACGTTGTGATCGCTTCCGCTTGGTCTCACGAGTGCGTGAGACAAAACTCTCCCCTCTCGTTGCTATGCATCACCATGATCTTGCGTGTGCGTGGAAAAATTTTGAAATTACTACGTTCCCCAAAGGTGGTATCGAGCCAGGTTTTATGGTTTGATGTTTTGCACGAGTAGAACACAAGTGAGTTGTGGGCGATACAAGTCATACTGCCTACCAGCATGTCATACTTTGGTTCAGCGGTATTGTGAGATGAAGTGGCCCGGACCGACATTACGCGTACGCTTACGCGAGACTGGTTTCACCGTTACGAGCACTCGTGCTTAAAGGTGGCTGGCGGGTGTCTGTCTCTCTCACTTTAGTTGAACCGAGTGTGGCTACGCCTGGTCCTTGAGAAGGTTAAAACGGAGTCTATTTGACGAAGTATCGTTGTGGTCTTGATGCGTAGGTGAGATTGGTTCTTGCTTAAGCCCGTAGCAGCCACGTAAAATTTGCAACAACAAAGTAGAGGACGTCTAACTTGTTTTTGCAGGGCATGTTGTGATGTGATATGGTCAAGAGGTGATGCTATATTTTATTGTATGAGATGATCATGTTTTGTAACCGAAGTTATCGGCAATGGCTGGAGCCATATGGTTGTCGCTTTATTGTATGAAATGCAACGCCTGTAATTGCTTTACTTTATCACTAAGCGGTAGCGATAGTCGTAGAAGCAATAGATGGCGTAACGACAACGATGCTACGATGGAGATCAAGGTGTCGCTACCGGTGACGATGGTGATCACGACGGTGCTTGGAGATGGAGATCACAAGCACAAGATGATGATGGCCATATCATATCACTTATATTGATTGCATGTGATGTTTATCCTTTATGCATCTTATTTTGCTTTGATTGACGGTAGCATTTTAAGATGATCTCTCACTAAAATTATCAAGTAGTGTTCTCCACAGTATGCACCGTTTCCAAAGTTCGTCGTGCCGAGACACCACGTGATGATCGGGTGTGATAAGCTCTCGTCCATCTACAACGGGTGCAAGCCAGTTTTGCACACGAGAATACTCAGTTATACTTGACGAGCCTAGCATATGCAGATATGGCCTCGAACACGGAGACCGAAAGGTCGGCGTGAATCATATAGTAGATATGATCAACATAAGATGTTCACCATTGAAAACTACTCCATCTCACGTGATGATCGGTTATGGTTTAGTTGATTTGGATCACGTGATCACTTAGATGACTAGAGAGATGTCTGCCTAAGTGGGAGTTCTTAAGTAATATGATTAATTGAACTTAAATTTATCATGAACTTAGTACCTGATAGTATCTTGCTTGTCTATGTTTGTTTATAGATAGATGGCTCGTCTGTTGTTCCGTTGAATTTTAATGCGTTCCTTGAGAAAGCAAAGTTGAAATATGATGGTAGCAATTACGGACTGGGTCCGTAACTTCGAGGATTATCCTCATTGCTGCACGTAAGAGTTACGTCCCGGATGCACCGCTAGGTGCCAGAACTCTGCTGATGTAACCGACGGCGTTAAGAACGTCTGGCGAGCAAAGCTGATGACTACTCTATAGTTCAGTGTGCCATGCTTTACGGCTTAGAACCGGGTCTTCAACGACGTTTTGAGCGTCATGGAGCATATGAGATGTTCCAGGAGTTGAAGTTGATATTTCAACAGAATGCCCGGATTGAGAGATATGAAGTCTCCAATAAGTTCTATAGCTGCAAGATGGAAGAGAATGGGTCTGTCGGTGAGCACATACTCGAATGTCCGGTATTACAATCACTTGACTCAACGGGAGTTAATCTTCCGGATGATTGTGTCATTGACAAATTCTTCAATCACGCCACCAAGCTACAAAGGCTTCGTGATGAACTATAATATGCAAGGGTTAGTAAAGACTATGCAGAGCTCTTCGCAATGCTAAAGGCTGCGGAGGTAGAAATCAAGAAGGAGCATCAAGTGTTGATGGTCAATAAGACCACTAGTTTCAAGAAGAAAGGCAAAGGGAAGAAGAAGGGAACTTCAAGAAGAACAGCAAACAAGTTTCGCTCAGAGAAGAAACCCAAGTCTGGACCTAAACCTGAAACTGAGTGCTTCTCATCGCAAGCGACTGGTCACCGAAGCGGAACTACCCCAAGTATTTGGCGGATAAGAAGGATGGCAAGGTGAACAAAGGTATATGTGATATACATGTTATTGATGTGTACCTTACTAGAGCTCGCAGAGCACTGGTATTTGATACTGGTTACATTGCTAATATTTGCAACTCAAAGCAGTGACTACGGATTGCGAACACTAGCAAAGGACGAGGTGACGATCGCGTGGGAAATGGTTCCAAAGTCGATGTAATCGCGGTCGGCACGCTACCTCTACATCTACCTTGGGATTGGTTTTAGACCTAAATAATTGTTATTTGGTGCCAGCGTTGAGCATGAACATTATATCTGGATCTTGTTTGATGCGAGGCGGTTATTCATTTAAATCAGAGAATAATGGTTGTTCTATTTATATGAATAATATCTTTTATGGTCATGCACCCTTGAAGAGTGGTCTATTTTAATGAATCTCGATAGTAGTGATACACATATTCATAATGTTGAAACCAAAAATGCAGAGTTGATAATGATAGTGCAACTTATTTGTGGCACTTGCCGTTTAGGTCATATCGGTATAAAGCGCATGAAGAAACTCCATCTTGATGGACTTTTGGAGTCACTTGATTATGAATCACTTGGCACTTGCGAACCGTGCCTCATGGGCAAGATGACTAAAACCCGTTCTCGGTACTATGGAGAGAGCAACAGATTTGTTGGAAATCATACATACAGATGTATGTGGTCCGATGAATGTTGAGGCTCGTGGCGGATATCGTTATTTTCTCACCTTCACAGATGATTTAAGCAGATATGGGTATATCTACTTAATGAAACATAAGTCTGAAACATTTGAAAAGTTCAAAGAATTTCAGAGTGAAGTTGAAAATCATCGTAATAAGAAAATAAAGTTTCTACGATCTAATCGTGGAGGCGAATATTTGAGTTACGAGTTTGGTCTACATTTGAAACAATGCGGAATAGTTTCAGCAACTCACGCCACCCGAACACCACAGCGCAATGGTGTGTCCGAACGTCGTGTCGCACTTTACTAGATATGGTGCGATCTATGATGTCTCTTACAGATTTACCGCTATCGCTTTTGGGGTTATGCTCTTGAGACGGCCGCATTCACGCTGAATAGAACACCGTCAAAATCCGTTGAGACGACACCTTATGAACTATGGTTTAGCAAGAAACCAAAGTTGTCGTTTCTTAAAGTTTGGGGATGCGATGCTTATGTGAAAAGCTTCAACCTGATAAGCTCGAACCTAAATCGAGAAATGTGTCTTCATAGGATACCCAAAGGAGACAGTTGGGTACACCTTCTATCACAGATCCGAAGGCAAGACATTTGTTGCTAAGAATGGATCCTTTCTAGAGAAGGAGTTTATCTCGAAAGAAGTGAGTGGGAGGAAAGTAGAACTTGATGAGGTAATCTGTACCTTCTCCCTTATTTGAAAGTAGTTTATCACGAAACCGGTTTCGCGACATCTACACCAAATAGTGAGGAAGTTGATGATGTTGATCATGAAACTTCAGATCAAGTTATTACAGAACCTCGTAGATCAACCAGAGTAAGATCCGCACTGAGTGGTACGGTAATCCTGTTCGGAAGTCATGCTACTAGATCATGATGAACCTACGAACTATGAAGAAGCGATGGTGAGCCCAGATTCCATAAAATGGCTTGAGGCCATGAAATCTGAGATGGGATCCATGTATGAAAACAAAATGTGGACTTTGGTTGACTTGCCCGAGGGTCGGCAAGCAATAGAAAACAAGTGGATCTTCAAGAAGAAGACCGACGCCGACGGTAATATTATCGTCTACAAAGCTCGACTTGTCGCAAAAGGTTTTCGACAAGTTCAAGGGATTGACTACGATGAGACCTTCTCACCGTAGCGATGCTTAAGTCTGTCCGAATCATGTTAGCAATTGCCGCATTTTATGATTATGAAATTTGGCAAATGGATGTAAAGACTGCATTCCTGAATGGATTTCGGAAGAAGAGTTGTATATGATGCAACCGAAGGTTTTATCGATCCAAAGGAGCTAACAAAGTGTGCAAGCTCCAGCGATCCATTTATGGACTGGTGCAAGCATCTCGAGTTGGAATAAACGCTTTGATAGTGTGATCAAAGCATTTGGGTTTATATGAGACTTTTGGAGAAGCTCTGTATTTACAAGAAAGTGAGTGGGAGCTCAGAGCATTTCGATATTATATGTAGATGACATATTACTAATTGGAAATGATATAGAATTTCTGGATAGCATAAAGGGATACTTGAATAAGAGTTTTTCGATGAAGGACCTCGGTGAAGCTGCTTACATATTGGGCATCAAAATCTATAGAGATAGATCAAGACGCTTAATTGGACTTTCACAAAGCACATACCTTGACAAAATTTTGAAGAAGTTCAAAATGGATCAAGCAAAGAAAGGGTTCTTGCCTGTGTTACAAGGTGTGAAGTTGAGTAAGACTCAATGCCCGACCACCGCAGAAGATAGAGAGAAAATGAAAGATGTTCCCTATGCCTCAGCCATAGGCTCTATCATGTATGCAATGCTGTGTACCAGACCTGATGTGTGCCTTGCTATAAGCTTAGCTGGGAGGTACCAAAGTAATCCAGGAGTGGATCACTGGACAGCGGTCAAGAACATCCTGAAATACCTGAAAAGGACTAAGGATATGTTTCTCGTATATGGAGGTGACAAAGAGCTCATCGTAAACGGTTACGTTGATGCAAGCTTTGACACTGATCCGACGATTCTAAATCGCAAACCGGATACGTATTTACACTAAACGGAGGAGCTGTCAGTTGGTGCAGTTCTAAACAAAGCGTCAGAAGGGATCTACATGTGAAGCGGAATACATAGCAGCTTAGGAAGCAGCTAATGAAGGAGTCTGGATGAAGGAGTTCATATCCGATCTAGGTGTCATACCTAGTGCATCGGGTCCAATGAAAATCTTTTGTGACAATACTGGAGCAATTGCTTTAGCAAAGGAATCCAGAATTCACAAGAGAACCAAACACATCAAGAGACGCTTCAATTCCATCCGGGACTTAGTCCGGTGGGAGACATAGAGATTTGCAAGATACATACGGATCTGAATGTAGCAGACCGTTGACTAAGCCTCTTCCACGAGCAAAACATGATCAGCACCAAGACTCCATGGGTGTTAGAATCATTACTATGGAATCTAGATTATTGACTCTAGTGCAAGTGGGAGATCAAGGAAATATGCCCTAGAGGCAATAATAAAGTTATTATTTATTTCCTTATTTCATGATAAATGTTTATTATTCATGCTAGAATTGTATTAACCGGAAACATAATACATGTGTGAATACATAGACAAACAGTGTCACTAGTATGCCTCTACTAGACTAGCTTGTTAATCAAAGATGGTTAAGTTTCCTAACCATAGACAAAGGAGTTGTCATTTGATTAACAAGGTCACATCATTAGTTGAATGATCTGATTGACATGACCCATTCCATTAGCTTAGCACCCGATCGCTTAGTATGTTGCTATTGCTTTTATCCATGACTTATACATGTTCCTATAACTATGAGATTATGCAACTCCGCTTTACGGAGGAACACTTTGGTACTACCAAACGTCACAACGAATCGGGTGATTATAAAGGAGTATTACAGGTGTCTCCAAAGGCGATGTTGGGTTGGCGATTTCGAGATTAGGATTTGTCACTCCGATTGTCGGAGAGGTATCTCTGGGCCCTCTCGGTAATGCACATCACTAAGCCTTGCAAGCATTACAACTAATGAGTTAGCTGTGAGATGATGTATTACGGAACGAGTAAAGAGACTTGCCAAGAATGCTAGATTGAACTAGGTATTGGATACCGACGATCGAATCTCGGGCAAGTAACATACCGATGACAAAGGGAACAACGATGTTGTTATGCGGTCTGACCGATAAAGATCTTCGAGAATATGTAGGAGCCAATATGGGCATCCAGGTCCCGCTATTGGTTATTGACCGGAGACGGTCTCGGTCATGTCTACATTGTTCTCGAACCGTAGGGTCCGCACGCTTAAGGTTTCGATGACGGTTATATTATGAGTTTGTGTATTTTGATGTACCAAGGAGTTCGAGTCCCGGATGTGATCACGGACATGACGAGGAGTCTCGAAATGGTCGAGACATAAAGATTGATATATTGGACGGCTATATTCGGACACGGAAAGGTTCCGGAAGTTTCGGAGAAAACCGAGTGCCGAGGGGTTACCGGAACCCCGGGAAGTAATGGGCCTTATTGGGCCAAGAGGGAGAGAGAGGCCGCACCAGGAGGTGGCGCGCCCCCCATGGGGAGTCCGAATAGGACAAGGAGGGGGCCCCCTTCTCTCTCCTCTCCCTCTCTTTCCTTCCCCTTCCTCCTTCCTAGTTGGACTAGGAAAGGGAGCCCTACTCCCACTAGGAGGAGGACTCCCCCCCTTGGCGCGCCTCCTAGGGCCGGCCGGCCTCCCCTTGCTCCTTTATATACGGGGCAGGGGGCACCCTAGAACACACAAGTTGATCCTTGAGATCGCTCCTTAGCCGTGTCGGTGCCCCCTCCACCATATTCCACCTCGGTCATATCGTGGCGGTGCTTAGGCGAAGCCCTGCGTCGATAGAACATCAAGATCGTCACCACGCCGTCGTGCTGACGGAACTCTCTCCCCGGAGCTTTGCTGGATCGGAGCCTGAGGAGCGTCACCGAGCTGTACGTGTGTCAAGAACTCGGAGGCGCCGGAGTAACGGCTGGGATCGGTTGGATCGCGAGGAGAACGTCGACTACTTCCTCTACGCCAGATCGCTTCCGCTTCGGTCTCACGAGGGCGTGAGACAAAACTCTCCCCTCTCGTTGCTATGCATCACCATGATCTTGCGTGTGCGTAGGAAAATTTTTGAAATTACTACGTTCCCCAACAACGTGTTGATCTTCCGAGGCCGGGCATGACCCAGGAAATTGTGTCCAGCCAAATGGGAACGAGCGTGTTGGGTTATGTGGTGCACCCCTGCAGGGAAGTTTATCTATTCAAATAGCCGTGTCCCTCGGTAAAAGGACGGCCTGGAGTTGTACCTTGACCTTATGACAACTAGAACCGGATACTTCATAAAACACACCCTTTCAAGTGCCATATATAACCTGGTGATCGCTCTCACACAGGGCGATGAGAGTAGGATCGCCGGGTAGGATTATGCTATGCGATGATACTTGGTGAACTTACCATCTACTCTCTTCTACATGCTGCAAGATGGAGGCTACCAGAAGCGCAGTCTTCGTTAGGACTAGCTATCCCCCTCTTATTCTGGCATTCTGCAGTTCAGTCCACCGATATTGCCCCTTTACACAGATACCCCTGCATATGTAGTGTAGATCCTTGCTTGCGAGTACTTTGGATGAGTACTCACGGTTGCTTTTCTCCCTCTATTCCCCCTTTCCATTCTAGCTGGTTGTCGCAACCAGATGTTGGAGCCCAGGAGCCAGACGCCATCGTCGACGACAACTCCTACTACACTGGAGGTGCCTACTACTACGTGCAGGCCACTGACGATGACCAGGAGTAGTTTAGGAGGATCCAGGCAGGAGGCCTGTGCCTCTTTCGATCTGTATCCCAGTTTGTGCTAGCCATCTTATGGCATCTTGTTTAACTTATGTCTGTACTCAGATATTGTTGCTTTCGCTGACTTGTCTATGATCGAGCACTTGTATTCGAGCCCTCGAGGCCCCTGGCTTGTAATACGACGCTTGTATGACTTATTTTATTTTTAGAGATTTGTTGTGATATCTTCCCATGAGTCCCTGATCTTGATCGTACACGTTTGCGTGCATGATTAGTGTACGATTGAATCAGGGGCGTCACAAGTTGGTATCAGAGCCGACTGCCTGTAGGAATTCCCTTTCCAACTCCTTGGCCGAAGTTGAGTCTAGCCGTTGAAAAAACTTTTACTAACATGGTTGTGTGGCTTACGGGCCTACGTCGCCATTGGGTGGTATTAGGATCATTTATTCCTCGTGTATACTCTGGGGCTCTGATCTCTCTTCTATTCGGGTTTAATGAATTTACTAAAATCTAACTTGAGGATCTCGTTACTACTTCCTCCCGGAGAACCCCTCACTCCAGATGATTGCTCCGTGCACCAGAAGAATTCGAAGATACTCTCTGATATTCTCTCGAGACCTTGTGCCTGTCGCTTTTGCAATTCCCTACCACCGAAACATCCCTATGGATAAATACTTACACCTGTCGTTCTTACTTTTATTCCCAGTTGATCTTGTTATAGCAAGATACCCCGGGAATACTTTGTGCCCACTGCCTTGCAGTTCCTTGCCACCTGAATACCCCTACGGATAATTTCTCGCCCTTGTCGAGTATCCACTCATCCCCAGTTGTTCATGTGTTTCACAATGGTCTTTGAAATACTATTTGATCCTCCAAAATTCCTAAGTAGCTTATTGCTCTGCAATACTTGTCTGCTTGCATTATGGATGCTTTCCATATGTCTGGCAATATTCGTTAGTATCCTTAGACACCGTCATTTTGATCCTATTGATTCAACATGAGTGCGAATGCACGCAATCGTCAGTTGATCCTTTTAAAATATCTTTCCGGCTCAGACGTCATTTTGAACATGAGCTTGTTCTCGACCAATCTATTTGTCGTCAATTGTACCCCTAAGTCTATTCAGCTTATCCATCCTTAATCAGAGCGTTTGCTTTTGATCCCTTGATTTGGAAAATCTTAATTCCTTTACATTTCAGCTCTGAATTAGTCAGTTGTTTCTACAATCCGATCTCCTTGCATTCTTTCTTACTCTGGTTGAGTACTGATGCTCACATCAGATCCCTTGAGGACAACCGGATTCTTTATTGGATTATTATTCGACAGTGTCCTCCTTATTCAATTACCTTGTGAGCCTTTCCTCGAATACATAATGCCTTTGGTAAATTGTATCCTCCGCTTTCTAGACCATGCTCTACTTTCAAGCTTGTATTAATTACTTCTAAAAGATTGTGGTTTATGTTCCTAAGGTACCCCGATGGGTTGAACCTATGCCTTACTTAATCTGTGTGAACCCGAAAGTTTCACGGGTCATACTCCTCTGTTAATTCCCCAGGTAGGTTTCCACAATCAACTCATTTTTATTAAGAGCAAGAAGTGAATGAAAGGTTATACATTGATGAAGTGGGAGTCGACCTTGAACTTTGTGTTCATGCCCATGGACACGATGTAGATCCTATCATGGAAGATTCTTGTAATAATAACTATTTCCTTGATATAATATCATCTGGTATCGGCGAATTGACCCTTTGTAGTCGTGGTTCCGACCATGTTCTCCTTTAAATACCATTTCTCAGACAAGTGAAAACACTTGTCTTCTACAGATCAATACATCTCTGCAACCCCTATGTAGATCTTCGTTCGAGTAATACCCTCCAGTATCTCAAGAATATCAAACAACTGTGTTGCTTCCAATGAGTCTTCATCTAGTATTGCTTCTCACTGATTTCAGATTTCCCCGGGTTCTGAGTTAATTCACTCGAGAACACCGATATGTGAATCGATTCCGCACTCCGATTCAATAACTCTTAAGTAATTTTCGTTGCTTACGAGTTTAAAAATCCTTCAATCCATTCCTAGCCTGATCAACTATATCAATATCGTGCAACTTTTCAACTGTGTGCTACCTGGTCCTTATTCCCAGAGCACAACTTTCAACGATGAGCTAATCTTACGTCGATCTTCCTTGTCATATCATTTCTCCTTGAACAAAAAACCTTATTTCGAGTTTGTGTCGTACCCTTGGTTCCAATAACCTTTCGCTTCATCATTCCTTTGACTTGATGTCATCGCCGACCGATTACATCTTCATGAAACTTGTCGACAAATGTGTCGTGATCATCATCAACATTCGGAGCCTTTCCAGGATATCAACCGAGTTCATGATGAGAGATATCATCCTTGCCCCCATTATGATTGTGTTAACATCGACAACATTCTTGCATTTCCGCAACACAAAACTGGTTCACAGTTTGTGTTGTACCTTGAGTTCCTTGCTATCCAGCAATTGTTCTTTACCTTGGAGTATTACCATCTTTTATGTCAATAATATCATGACAGTTTCACCACCTCTTAAGAATTCTTGGTATGGTGATACTTCTCACCATCACTATTCTTTCTTGGGTCCTCGTGTTGATTCCAACCGGGGTACCAACAAGTGAGCGGTGTTGTTTGGATTTTGCCCTTCTAGCAAACCTATTGCTTTGAAGTTAATGGTCGGCCGTTCATTCTTAGACTATTGATTATTGAATCACCATTCCGACGTTGGTCGTGCAACCCAGCCCATATTTCGGGTGCACCTTTCAACCAATGTTTACTTGTGTATGTTTTCCTCGAGCATACATCATTGTACCATTTGATCTGATAAATGTTATCTCCTTGTTCACATAGTGGTGGAAATCCATCTTTTGTTATTTTTGATGAATTGTCGCTGATTCCATCAGCCACCTCCTCATCCTCTCGTTGGTTTACTGATGAGCTCTAGTTTCTAAACTCACTTCCATAGTTCATTTCCCGAGGATCTTCGATGTCATCTCGTCAATTTGTGTCGCACCTTTTTCTTCTCAGGCATCCTGAGTCTGAGGTATCCTAACACAAATCAGATCTGAATCTCGGTCTGATATGATGGTTGGAACATATTTCCAAGAGTTATAAATGTTGGTCTTTATATGGCCCGGTAATGTGATGTCATGCCTAGTACACCTGGCCGGAGTACCTATTGTTATAGTTTTCTTTTTAGCAAGGTTAGGTATTCTTCCAAGGGGAAATTGTAAGGCTTGTTCAGTAAGTTGTCCCTGATGAATCCTTTGAGTATCCAAAGTCCGACCTTTGTTTGAAGACCATGTCAATGCTATCTCGAAACATGTCTGTGGTACTCCGATTTTTCAATAAAAACATTTGGAAGCACAATGCTAAAATTTCCTTATCAATTATCCAAACACCGTTGTTTGGGTAATGTCATGAACTTCCTCTCCCCTTACCTAAATGGTTTTCTACTTTATATCCTGTCTTGGATGTCATCCTCTGATTGACTTTTGTGAAGGATATACCCCTGATATATGTGTTTAAACACATTTTCTTTTCTGTTGTTTTGTTCAAACTTTCTTGTAATCTACTTAACCGAGCAGTGGTAATTCCCTGCTTAGGTAAGCACCTCGTGGTACAACTCTTCCAGTAAGACCCTATTACTATAATTGATGACATTTCGGTAGCCACCGATGGACGTGAACTTTGCCTAATGGTCCGCCTCGTTCAACGAGCAGGAAAATGTTTCTCTTCGTCCCTCGCCCTTGGTATCGACATTGTTGCCAACATAACTGATAGGATACCCTCTGACATGTCTTGCTATCATGACCGTGCAAGATGTCAACGCTTTTTCTACTTTTAACCACATGGTGGGCCCATAACCCACAGTTCCATAGGATCGAAACCTGACTCTCCTATACACCCACTGTTTCCAAAGTTATTCCTCATGCCTGGATTCGTATGTGATTCACGAGCCACCTTCCGAAGATATCATCAATTCTGGTATGAAACACAATACTTATTCCCGTTGCTCTGAACCCCTTTCACACTTTGTTTCAGGCAACGAACGATTGTCTATGCACTTGAAACTTCTCATGGTACCTTCTTACTTGTCTCTCGATGTGTTTCATTTTTTCAACTCTAGAGATACTCATGTGTTCATCCCTGGGATAACCCCAAATGAGTTCCCCTTATACCATTGTATCATTTTAGAGAAGCCCCTTACCTATTTGTAAGTACGGCGGTACTTTCCGAAGAAAGGAGGACGACTTCATCATGATGACCTGGAGCAGAGAAATGAAGGCATCAACGTAATGGATTGACCTCTTCGAGAAGAGCAACCAAGGCCGAGAAGATCCGTTAGAATTTCGTAACTATACCATTTCCCCCTTCTCTACCTCTTAAATGTCGGGACGAAATTTCTTGTAGTGGAGGAGACTTGTGACGCCCGGATAATTAAGCTACAGTGATTCCCTGCTAATGATGCCACGTTACCACGGTTACTGTTGTCGATCTCGCGATGGTTCAAAATCGGTACAAATTTAAATTTAGAATTGAGGCAAACAACAAAAGTTTTTCAAACTTTAAAACTAAATTGTTCTAGAGGTGCCAGAGAATGCATAGGTAATATCGGTGGAGAAACCACACTTATATAAAATCTTTAAATACTCGATGGTGAATAAAACAGCAGCAAAAACAATTATTGACATGCCTTTTATAATTAATAAAATGTTAAACTATTCTATTTATGGGTTAAACTTTTTATGGCAGTGGGTTCAGTGGTAGTATTAATTTAGGGATCATTTTTGTACTTTAAAAAACTAATAAAGTGAGGAACAAAGTAAAACAGAAAAGAAAAAAAATAAAAAAATAAAAGGCAACTAAAATATAAAAAAAAGGCAAATGCCCCCTGGCCAACTAGGCCAATGGCCCAGCCGGCCAGCCCACTGGTCCAACCGGCCCCTCACCCCTGCTTAACCTACCACCGACGGAAACCCTAACCCCATCCCCCCACTTCCCACTTCCCACCCCCACTCCTCACTCCCCCAGTCCCCGATTCCCTTCTGGATCGGGGGCAACAACCTCGCGCCCGGCACCCCGCTGCCTACCCCGCCGTCCCCCGTCGCCAAGCGCTCGCTGGACCCCGTCGGCGTCGTCCCGTCGTCTTTCCCTCGCCGTTTTCCCTTGCTCAAGATCGCGCTCGAAGGCTGCAGACGCCGCGGCCACCGCCGCCTCGCATGGACCTCGCCGGAGCCACCTCGCCGGCCTGCCTCCGCCTCCCTGCCGGTCTGCCTCCTCCACGTCGCGTCGTCCCCGTCCCCCACCACGATCGCCACTGCCACGTGCCCTACATCGTCCGTGAGCTCCCTCCCTTCCCCTCTCTGTCCCGCGCAGCCGTCACCGCATCCGGGCCGCACTCCGCACGATGCGAGCCCCGCAGCTAGTGCACCCCCGCTCGTCCGCCCGCGGCCTACAGGCGTCGCTCGCTCGGGCCGCCCGCATTGACCTTCCCCGCTCGTCGCTGCACATGCCTCTGCAGCTGCGTCCCACCGCACCGACCGACCCCGTCCTCTCCTCCTCACAGACGCTGCGCACACAGCCGACCTCCTCCTCGCCGTGCCTAGAACGGCGCCCGGCGCGCATTCTCCCCTGCTGTTGCCGCGTTTGCGGCGCGCCATCGCTCGACCAAGCCGCCTCCACTCCGTCGCGCCAGCGCCACCTGTCACCCGCCTCTCGCCTCGGCTCCGCCGCTTAGGACGCCAAGGCGTCGCCGCCTAATGCGGATCGCCGCGCCCGCTGGTCGCAGCCAACCGCCCGCCCAGCGCCACAGGTGAGCACCGTAACGGGCGCCCATGCGCCCGCATCCATCGCTCGTTCTCCTGCACCACTGCTCGTTTGCCCGGGTCCGCTATGGCCACTAGGCCAGTGACAAACGGGCCCCACGCCTAGAGAACGATAAAAAAAGAATTAAAAAAGGAATAAATAAATAAATAATAAAAATATTAATTAATTAATGAATTAATTAACTTAATTAATCTTAGTTAGGTTGACCTAATTACTAATGAAACTAATTAACCTGTTTAATTAGTCTTAGTCAATGACAGTAGGACCCACGCGTTAGTTTGACCCAGTCAACTGACTGTTTGACTGCTGACGTCGTGCTGACATCATGCCGACGTCAGAGATGTATTTTAGTATTAAATGAATTCTGTTAATTCTAGAAAATGATTTAAAAACTTTAAAAATTAATATAAAATAAACCGTAGCTCGGATGGAAAAACTTTGTACATGAAACTTGCTCAGAACGATGAGACGAATCCGAATACGCAGCCCGTTCATCCGCCACACATCCCTATCACAGCGAACATGCAACTTTCCCCCTCCGTTCATCTGTCCGAAAACGCGAAACACCGGGAATACTTTCCTGGATGTTCCCCCCCCCCTTCGCATGTATCACCAAGCACTGCGTTAGGGCACACCTAGCACCGCGCATGGTCTTTTCATGCACCGTCATGCTTATGTTTGCATTATATTTATTGTTTCTTCCCCCTCTTCTCTCGTTTGGCACCGAGACCGACGGTGCTGCTACCCAGTACGACTACGGTGTTGACGACCCCTCCTTCTTGGTTGAGCTTCCAGGCAAGCCCCCCCCCCTTTGATCACCAGATATCGCCTATTCCTTCTCTCTACTGCTTGCATTAGAGTAGTGTAGCATGTTACTGCTTTCGGTTAATCCTATTCTGCTACATAGCCTGTCATTGTTGCTACAATTGTTGATACCTTTACCTACTATCCTAATGCTTAGTATAGGATACTAGTGTTCCATCAGTGGCCCTACACTCTTGTCCGTCTGCCATGCTATACTACTGGGCCGTGATCACTTCGGGAGGTGATCACGGGCATATGCTATATAGTTTATACGGTTACATTACTTATGAAACTGTTCAGAGATGGGGCTGAAGGGGCAGGTGGCTCCATCTCGGTAGAGGTGGGCCTGTGTTCCCGACGGCCCCTGACTGTTACTTTGTGGCGGAGCGACAGGGCAGGTTGGGACCACCTAGGCGAGAGGTGGGCCTGGCCCTGGTCGACGTTCGCAGTTACTTCATAATAACACGCTTAACGAGATCTTGGTATTTGATCTGAGTCTGGCCACTGGCCTATACGCACTAACCAACTACACGGGAACAGTTATGGGCACTCGGCGTCGTGGTATCAGCCTAAGCCTTCGTGACGTCAGCGACCGAGTGGCGCGCGCCGAATTGGACTGGAACGCCTGCTAGGCTAGGTCTGCTTCCGGCCGCGTACGCAACGTGCAGGTGTGCAATGGGCGATGAGCCCAGACCCCTGCGCGCATAGGATTTAGACCGGCGTGCTGACCTCTCTGTTGTGCCTAGGTGGGGCTGCGACGTGTTGATCTTCCGAGGCCGGGCATGACCCAAGAAAGTGTGTCCGGCCAAATGGGATCGAGCATGTTGGGTTCTGTGGTGCACCCTTGCATGGAAGTTTATCTATTCGAATAGTCGTGTCCCTCGGTAAAAGGACGGCCCGGAGTTTTACCTTGACCTTATGACAACTAGAACTAGATACTTAATAAAACACACCCTTCCAAGTGCCAGATATAACCCGGTGATCGCTCTCACACAGGGCGACGAGGGGAGGATTGCCGGGTAGGATTATGCTATGCGATGATACTTGGTGAACTTACCATCTACTCTCTTCTACATGCTCCAAGATGGAGGCTGCCAGAAGCGTAGTCTTTGTTAGGACTAGCTATCCCCCTCTTATTCTGGCATTCTGCAGTTCAGTCCACCAATATTGCCCCTTTACACAGATACCCCTGCATATGTAGTGTAGATCCTTGCTTGCGAGTACTTTGGATGAGTACTCACGGTTGCTTTTCTCCCTCTTTTCCCCCATTCCATTCTACCTGGTTGTCGCAACCGGATGCTGGAGCCCAAGAGCCAGACGCCGCCGTCGACGACAACTCCTACTACACCGGAGGTGCCTAATACTACGTGCAGGCCGCTGACGACGACCAGGAGTAGTTTAGGAGGATCCCAGGCAGGAGGCATGCGCCTCTTCCGATCTGTATCCCAGTTTTTGCTAGCCATCTTATGGCATCTTGTTTAACATATGTCTGTACTCAGATATTGTTGCTTCCGCTGACTTGTCTATGATCGAGCACTTGTATTCGAGCCCTCGAGGCCCTTGGCTTGTAATATGATGCTTGTATGACTTATTTTATGTTTAGAGTTTTGTTGTGATATCTTCCCGTGAGTCCCTGATCTTGATCGAACACGTTTGCGTGCATGATTAGTGTACGATTGAATCGGGGGCGTCACAAGCATCAACTACACGGAGTAATCAACACTACTAGCAACCCACAGGTACCAATCTGAGGCTTTGGGACAAAGATTGGATACAGGAGATGAACTAGGGTTTGAGAGAAGATGGTGCTGGTGAAGATGTTGATGGAGATTGACCCCCTACTGATGAGAGGATCATTGGTGATGACGATGGCGATGATTTCCCCCTTCCGGAGGGAAGTTTCCCTGGCAGAACATCTCCGCCGGAGCCCTAGATTGGTTCCGCCAAGGTTCCGCCTCGTGGCGGCGGAGTTTCGTCCCGTAAGCTTGCTTATTATTTTTTCTCGAACGAAATACTTCATATAGTAGAAGATGGGCACCGGAGGGCCACCAGGGGGCCCACGAGGCAGGGGGGCGCACCCAGGGGGTAGGACGCGCCCCCACCCTCGTGCCCAGGGTGTGGGCCTCCTCTGGTATTTTCTTTGCTCAGTATTTTTTATTATTTCCAAAAATAACTTCCATGGAGTTTTAGGACTTTTGGAGTTCTGCAGAATAGGTCTCTAATATTTGCTCCTTTTCCAGCCCAGAATTCCAGCTGTCGGCATTCTCCCTCTTAATGTAAACCTTGTAAAATAAGAGAGAATATACATAAGTATTGTGACATAATGTGTAATAACATCCCATAATGCAATAAATATCGATATAAAAGCATGATGGAAAATGGACGTATCAACTCCCCCAAGCTTAGACCTCGCTTGTCCTACAGCGGAAGCCGATAACGATAAATATGTCCACATGGTTAGAGATAGAAGTGTCGATAAAATAAAATACGGGCATGAGGGCATCATGATCATTCTTATAACAGCAACGTATATGGATATTGCCATATTATTTCTTATGCTCGAGTAATAATCTATTCACAACGTCAAGTATGAATCAGAAACTTCATTGAGAACCAACAAACTATAATCTCAGTCATAGAAGCAATTGCAATTTATCATAACATCAGAAAGAGTCTATGTAAGAGCTTTTCAGCAAGTCCACATACTCAACTATAATTTAGTCTTTCACAATTGCTAACACTCACGCAATACTTGTGGTTACGGAGTTTTAATCGGACACAGAGAAAGATAGGGGCTTATAGTTTCGCCTCCCAACCTTTTACCTCAAGGGTAATGTCAACAATAATAACTCATGCTAACTTACATCCAATTAGATATATATCAGGATCTTTCCAACACAATGTGCTTGCCAAAGGATAAAATGTCAAAAGGAAAGGTGAAGATCACCATGACTCTTACGTAAGGGTAGAAGATAAAAGTAAAAGATAGGCCCTTCGCAGAGGGAAGCAGAGGTTGTCATGCGCTTTTGGCTGGATGCACGAAATCTTAATGCAAAAGAACGTCACTTTATACTGCCACTTGTGATGTGGACCTTTATTATACAGTCTATCACTTTTATTTCTTCCACATCACAAGATCGTATAAAGCTTATTTTCTCCACACTAATAAATCATACATATTTATAGAGCAATTTTTATTGCTTGCACTGATGAAAACTTACTTGCAGGATCTTACTCAATCCATAGGTAAGTATGGTGGACTCTCATGGCAAAACTGGGTTTAAGGGTATTTGGAAGCACAAGTAGTATCTCTACTTGGTGCAAAGAATTGGCTAGAATGAGGGAGAAAAGCAAGCTCAACATGTTGGATGATCCATGACAATATACTTTATTTCAGATATAAGAAAACATAACCCATTACGTTGTCTTCCTTGTCCAACATCAACTCTTTAGCATGTCATATTTTTATAAGTGCTCACAATCATAAAAGATGTCCAAGATAGTATATTTATACGTGAAGCCTCTCTTTCTTTATTACTTCCTATTAATTGCAACGATGACCAAAACTATGTTTGTCAACTCTCAACAACTTTTAATCATCATACTCTTTATATGTGAAGTCATTACTCTCATAAGATCAATATGATCTCTTTGTTTCTTTTTATTATTTCTTTTTTCTTTTATTCATTCAAGATCATAGCAAGATAATCAAGCCCTTGACTCAACACTAATCTTTATTATATAGCTCATGGACTCAATTACATAGAGGGATCATAAAGCAAAACTCAAAACTCAAAGCTAAATCATACTATTTATTCTACTAGATCAAGATATTACCAAAAGGATCGAACTAAGAAAAATGGTAAAGATAGGAGTGTGATGGTGATACGATACCGGGGACCTCCCCCAAGCTTGGCAGTTGCCAAGGGGAGTGCGCATGTTATTATGTCCCCTTCTTCGGAGGTGGTGATGATGGAGTTGTTGATGATTTAAATTGTGCTTTCAGCTTCTTCATATTGTAATTGAGGAGGGCAATTTCCTCCTTTAAATCATCAACCTCCGATTCCAGCTTCAAGATCTTGTCACATAAATCCCCTTTGCTTTTCTACCGAAAACGAGAAGGGATAGATCGGTTGTTAGATAGTTTATCCCTCTTAGGAAGACTAGACTTCTTGAACTTCATGTGCATATCCGCAGGTTGAGGTAGAGGGACATCTTCCTCCTCCGAACTCGAATCATTGATCCTCATCAAATGAGCATCCTCCTCTTCATCCGTAGTTCGACCACAAGGAGATAAATCCCCATAGGTCTTTGGGTCAGCAATGAGGTGGGAGAGATAGCTCTCTCCGTTGGACTCCTGACATGACAACTTGCTCTAAATCTGCTACAGAAACAGCTAGAAACAAAAACAGAGAATTTTTGCGTGATACGGTGGTCAAAACCTTCGGGAGATTATATAATGAATTTTTGCTGACCAATAGAAGTATCGTGCAAGAAAACGGAGTCCAGAGAGCGCACGAGGTGCCCACGAGGCAGGGGGCACACCCAGGGGGGTAGGGCGCGCCTCCCACCCTCATGGAAGCCTCGTGTCCTTCCCGTACTGCATCTTATTTTCCTATTTTCTTAAATATTCCAAAATGGAGAAAAATTGCCATTAGAATTGTTTTGGAGTCGGTTTACTTACCGTACCACATACCTATTCCTTTTCGGAGTCTGGAACGTTCTGGAAAGTGTCCCTTATCTATTCCTCCGGGGTTACGGTTTCAGTAATATTAGTTTCAACATTTATAGGATTACTTGATATATAATGTTTGATTCTTTGACCGCTCACCACATTTGTATTTGTGCCTTCGAAATTGTTGATTTTTATGGCACCAAACGATAGACCTCCTCGATAACGTAAGGACCTTCCCATTTAGAGAGAAGTTTCCCTGCAAAAAATCTTAATAGAGAGTTGTATAACAATACATAATCACCCACATTAAACTCACGCTTTTGTAACCTTTTTCATGCCATCTTTTAACTTTTTCTTTAAACAACTTGTCATTCTCATAGGCTTGGGTTCTCCATTCATCAAGTGAGCTAATGTCAAATAGCCTCTTCTCATCGGCAAGTTTGAAATCATAATTGAGCTCTTTAATGGCCCAATATGCCTTATGTTCTAGTTCGAGAGGTAAATGACATGCTTTTCCGTAAACCATTTTATACAGAGACATACCCATAGGATTTTTATATGCAGTTCTATAGGCCCATAATGCATCATCAAGTTTGTTGGACCAATTCATTCTAGATCTATTAACAGTCCTTTGCAAAATTAACTTGAGCTCTCTGTTACTCAATTCTACTTGACCACTAGACTGTGGGTGATAAGGGGATGCACTTCTATGATTAACATCATACTTGGCGAGCATTTTATGAAAAGCACCTTGAATAAAATGTGAACCACCATCAGTCATTAAATATCTAGGGACTCCAAACCTCGGAAAAATAACTTCTTTAAGAATCTTAATGGAGGTGTTATGATCAGCACTACTAGTTGAAATAGCTTCTACCCACTTAGTAATGTAATCAACATCAACTAAAATATGAGTATACCCATTAGAGGAAGGAAACGGTCCCATATAATCAAAGCCCCAAACATCAAATGGTTCAATAACAAGTGAATAATTCATAGGCATTTCCTGGCGTCTAATAATATTACCAATTCTTTGACATTCATCACAAGACAAGCCAAACTTACGAGCATCCTTGAAGAGAGTAGGCCAATAAAAACCAAATTGCAATAACTTGTGTGTAGTTCTATCTCCAGCGTGGTGTCCTCCATAAGCCTCGGAGTGACACTTGCGTAGGATCTGTTCCTGTTCATGCTCAGTTATACAACGTCTAATAACACAATCTATTCCTTCTTTATAAAGATGTGGGTCATCCCAGAAGTAATGCCTTAAATCATAGAAAAACTTTTTCTTTTGCTGGTATGTGAAACTAGGTGGTATAAATTTAGCAACAATGTAATTAGCATAATCAGCATACCACGGAGCAGTACGAGACGCATTTATGATAGCTAATTGTTCATCAGGAAAGCTATCATCAATAGGTAGTGGGTCATCAAGAACATTCTCTAACCTAGACAAGTCTGCAACGGGGTTCTCAGCTCCCTTTCTATCAATAATATATGCAAATCAAATTCTTGTAGCAAGAGAACCCATCTAATAAGTCTAGGTTTAGCATCTTTCTTTTCCATAAGATATTTAATAGCAGTGTGATCAGTGTGAATAGTTACTTTAGAATCAACAAAATAAGGTCTGAACTTATCACACGAAAATACAACTGCTAAGAATTCTTTTTCAGTAGTAGCATAATTTCTCTGGGAACTGTCAAGAGGTTTACTAGAATATTGAATAAAATTTAATTTATTATCAACTCTTTGCCCTAGAACAGCACCTACAGCATAATCGCTAGCATCACACATAATTTCAAAGGGTAAATTCCAGTCAGGTGGCCGAACGATAGGTGCAGAGATTAATGCTTTCTTAAGTATTTCAAATGCTTCTACACAATCATCATAAAAAACGAAAGGTATATCTTTTTGTAATAGATTAGTCAGAGGCCGAGAAATTTTTGAGAAGTCCTTAATGAACCTCCTATAAAAACCGGCATGACCAAGGAAACTTCTTATACCTTTGATGTCCTTGGGACACGACATCTTTTCAATAGCATCAACTTTAGCTTTATCAACTTCAATACCTCTTTCAGAAATTTTATGCCCCAAGACAATGCCTTCATTAACCATAAAATGGCATTTCTCCCAATTCAAAACAAGATTAGTTTCTTCACATCTCTGCAAAACTCGATCAAGGTTGCTCAAGCAATCATCAAAAGAGGATCTATAAAAGGAGAAATCATCCATGAAAACCTCACAAATCTTTTCACAAAAATCAGAGAATATAGCCATCATGCATCTTTGAAAGGTAGCAGGTGCATTACATAAAATAAAAGGCATACATCTATAAGCAAAGGTACCGAAAGGGCAAGTAAAAGTGGTCTTTGCTTGATCATCAGCTGACACATGTATTTGAGAGAAACCAGAGTAACCATCTAGAAAGCAAAAATGTGTATGTTTGGATAATCTTTCTAGCATTTGATCTATGAATGACAAGGGTTAATGATCCTTTTAGTAGCTTTGTTTACTTTACGGAAATAAATGACCATCCTATAACCTGTAATAATTCTTTGCGGAATCAATTCATCTTTATCATTAGGAATGACAGTAATACCTCCCTTCTTAGGGACACAATGGACATGACTTACCCACTGACTATCAACAACGGGATAAATTATACCTGCCTCAAGGAGCATTAATATTTCCTTTCTTACCACTTCTTTCATGTTAGGATTTAGCCTTCGTTGGTGATCAATAACGGGTTTGGCATCTTCCTCCAGATTTATTTTGTGTTGACATAGAGTGGGACTAATGCCCTTAAGATCATCAAGAGTATATCCAATAGCAGCACGGTGCTTCTTCAGAGTTTTCAATAATTTCTCTTCTTCATGCTCTGAAAGGTTAGCACTAATAATAACAGGATATATCTTCTTTTCATCTAGATAAGCATATTTAAGAGTATCAGGTAACAGTTTAAGCTCAAACACGAGATCACCCTTGGGTGGAGGAGGATCCCCTAGGATTTCAACAGGAAAATTGTGTTTCCGAATGGGTCCTTGTTTAAAGAATACTTAATCTATTTCCCTACTTTCATTCATAAACATATCATTCTCATGGTCTAGCAAATATTGTTCTAAAGGATCGCTAGGAGGCACGGCAATAGAAGCAAGACCAATAATTTCATCCTTACTAGGCAATTCCTCATCGCGAGGTTGTGTACGAAATTTAGAGAAATTAAACTCATGAGACATATCATCCAAACCAATAGTAACAACATCCTTTTCGCAATCTATCCTAGCATTAACAGTATTCAAGAAGGGTCTACCAAAGATAATGGGACAAAAGATGTCTTGTGGGGAACCAAGAACAAGAAAATCAGCAGGATATTTAGCTTTCCCACACAAGACTTCAACATCTCTAACAATCCCAATTGGCGAAATAGTATCTCTATTGGCAAGCTTAATGGTGACATCAATTTATTCTATCTCAGCAGGTGCAATATCATGCATAATTTCTTGTTATAAAGAAATAGGTATTGCACTAGCACTAGCACCCGTATCACATAAGCCATGATAACAATGATCTCCTATTTTAACAGAAATAACAGGCATGCCTACAACAGGTGTATGTTTATATTTAGTACCAGGCTTAGCAATTCTAGCAGTTTCCTCACAGAAATAAATAACATGCCCATCGATATTATCACCCAAGAGATCTTTAACGATAGCAATATTAGGTTCAACTTTAACTTGCTCAGGAGGTGTATAGGTTCTAATATTACTTTTACAAACCACAGTTAAAGCTTTAGCATGATCCTTTATCCTAACAGGAAAAGGTGGTTTCTCAACATAAGCAGTAGGAACAATAGGATCATTATAAGTGATAGTTTTTCCTTCAGCTTTAATAGGTTCAACTACTTTTACTTCTATGGGAGGATGATATTTAAACCACTTCTTCTTAGAGAGATCAACATGAGTAGAAAAGGATTCACAAAAAGAAGCTACTATCTCAGCGTCAAGTCCATATTTAGTGCTAAATTTACGGAAAACATTGGTATCCATAAAAGACTTAACACAATCAAACATAGGTGTTATACCTGCCTCCTTACCTTTGTCGAGATCCCAATCTTCAGAGTTGTGTTTAATTCTTTCCAATAAATCCCACTTGAATTCAATAGTCTTCATCATAAAAGAACCAGTACAAGAAGTATCGAGCATGGAGCGATTGTTGTCAGAAAGCCGAGCATAAAAATTTGGAATAATCATTTCTCTTGAGAGCTCATGATTGGGGCATGAATATAACATTGACTTAAGCCTCCCCCTAGCTTGAGCGATGCTTTCTCCTTCAAGGGCCAAAATTTTATATATATATATATATATATATATATATATATATATATATATATATATATATATATATATATATATATATATATATATATATATATATATATATATATATATATAGTTTACGATCATGATGAACAAGATGCATAGGATAAAACTTCTCATGAAATTCCAATTTCAATCGTTTGTAGTCCCATGATCCCATATCATCACATAGCCTATACCATGTCAATGCATCTCCCTTCAAAGATAAAGGGAAGACCTTCTTCTTGATAACATCATCAGGCATACCTGCAAGCTTAAATAATCCACATACTTCATCCACATAGATTAAGTGTAAATCGGGATGCAATGTTCCATCTCCTGCAAAAGGATTAGCTAGCAGTTTCTCTATCATACCCGAAGGAATTTCAAAGTAAACATTTTCAGTAGGTTCAGTAGGTTGAGGAGCAACTATTTGCTCTACTGGTCGGGGTGAAGATACCCCGAACAAGCCCCTCAGAGGATTACTTTCCATAGTAACAAGTGACAGTAAATTTCAGCACACTATATAAATTTTTCCTTGCCAAATTCCACCAACCAAAGGCACGTCACTCCCTGGCAACGGCGCCAGAAAAGAGTCTTGATGTCCCACAAGTATAGGGGATCTATCGTAGTCCTTTCGATAAATAAGAGTGTCGAACCCAATGAGGAGTAGAAGGAAACGATAAGCGGTTTTCTGCAAGGTATTCTCTGCAAGCACTGAAATTATCGGTAACTGGTAGTTTCTTGATAAGGTAATTTGTAACGAGTAACAAGTAACAAGTGTAAATAAAGTGCAGAAAGATGGCCCAATCCTTTTTGTAGCAAAGGACAAGCCTAGACAATTTCTTATATGAAAGAAAATGCTCCTGAGGACACATGGGAATTATCGTCAAGCTAGTTTTCATCACGCTCATATGATTCGCGTTCGTTACTTTGATAATTTGATATGTGGGTGGACCGGTGCTTGGGTGCTATCCTTACTTGGACAAGCATCCCGCTTATGATTAACTCGTATTGCAAGCATCCGCAACTACAAAAGAAGTATTAAGGTAAACCTAACCATAGCATGAAACATATGGATCCAAATCAGCCCCTTACGAAGCAAAACATAAACTAAGGTTTAAGCTTCTGTCACTCTAGCAACCCATCATCTACTTATTACTTCCCAATGCCTTGCTCTAGCATGAAACATATGGATCCAAATTCACATGACTACTAATAGCAAGACTTCTCCCATGTCCTTAGGAACAAACGTAACTACTCACAAGTCATATTCATGTTCATAATCAGAGGGGTATTAATATGCATAAAGGATCTTAACATATGATCTTCCACTGAATAAACCAACTAGCATCAACTACAACGAGTAATCAACACTACTAGCAACCCACAGGTACCAATCTGAGGCTTTGGGACAAAGATTGGATACAAGAGATGAACTAGGGTTTGATAGAAGATGGTGCTGGTGAAGATGTTGATGGAGATTGACCCCCTCCCGATGAGAGGGTCGTTGGTGATGACGATGGCGATGATTTCCCCCTCCCGGAGGGAAGTTTCCCTGGCAGAACAGCTCCACCGGAGCCCTACATTGGTTCCACCAAGGTTCCGCCTCGTGGTGGCGAAGTTTCGTCCCGTAATCTTGCATATTATTTTTCTCGGACGAAGGACTTCATATAGAAGAAGATGGGCACCAGAGGGCCACCAGGGGGCCCACGAGGCAGGGGGCGCACCCAGAGGGTAGGGCGCACCCCCCCCCCCCCACTCTCGTGGCCAGGGTGTGGGCCCCCTCTGGAATTTTTTTCACTCAGTATTTTTATTATTTCGAAAAATAACTTCCGTGGAGTTTCAGGACTTTTGGAGTTGTGCAGAATAGGTCTCTAATATTTGCTCCTTTTCCAGCCCAGAATTCCAGCTGCCGGCATTCTCCCTCTTAATGTAAACCTTGTAAAATAAGAGAGAATAAACATAAGTATTGTGACGTAATGTGTAATAACAGCCCATAATGCAAATAATATCGATATAAAAGCATGATGCAAAATGGACGTGTCAGTACTTTGCTTCGAGGGCTAATAAACTTTTGCAATAAGTATATGAGTTCTTTATGACTATTGTGAGTCCATGGATCATACGCACTCTTACCTTTCCGCAATTTGCTAGCCTCTACGGTACCGTGCATTGCCCTTTCTCAGCTTGAGAGTTGGTGCAAACTTCGCCGGTGCATCCAATCGCCGTGATACGATACGCTCTATCACACATAAGCCTCCTTATATCTTCCTTAAAACAGCCACCATACCTACCTATTATGTCATTTCCATAGCCATTCCGAGATATATTGCCATGCAACTTTCCACCGTTCCGTTTATTATGACACGCTCCATCATTGTCATATTGCTTTGCATGATCATGTAGTTGACATCGTATTTGTGGTTAAGCCACTTCCATAATTCTTTCATACATGTCGCTCTTGATTCATCGCATATCCCGGTACACCGCCGGAGGCATTCACATAGAGTCATATTTTTGTTCTAGTATTGATTTGTAACATTGAGTTATGAGTAAATAAAAGTGTGATGATCATAATTATTAGAGCATTATCCCATGTGAGGAAAGAATGATGGAGACTATGAAAAAAGAGGCCAAAGAAGCCCAAACAAAAATGAGAGAAAAAGAGAGAAGAGACAATGTTACTATCCTTTTTCCACACTTGTGCTTCAAATTAGCACCATGATCTTCATGATAGAGAGTTTCTTATTTTGTTACTTTCATATACTAGTGGGAATTTTTCATTATAGAACTTGGCTTGTATATTCCAATGATGGGCTTCCTCAAAATGCCCTAGGTCTTCGTGAGCAAGCAAGTTGGATGCACACCCACTTAGTTTCTTTTGATGAGCTTTCATACAATTATAGCTCTAGTGCATCCGTTGCATGGCAATCCCTACTCCTCGCATTGACATCAATTGATGGACATCTCCATAGCCCGTTGATTAGCCGCGTCAATGTGAGACTTTCACATTTTTTTGTCTTTTCACATAACCCCCATCATCATATGCTATTCCACCTATAGTGCTATATCCACGGCTTGCGCTCATGTATTGCGTAAGGGTTGAAAAGGTTGAAGCGCGTTAAAAAGTATGAACCAATTGCTCGGCTTGTCATCGGGGTTATGCATGATGGGAGCATTTTGTGTGACGAAAATGAAGCATGGCCATGTTGGGGAACGTAGCAGAAATTCAAAATTTTCCTACGTGTCACCAAGATCTATCTATGGAGAAACTAGCAACGAGGGAAGGAGAGTGCATCTACATACCCTTGTAGATCGCTAAGCGGAAGCGTTCAAGAGAACAGGGTTGAAGGATTCGTACTCGTCGTGATCCAAATCACCGGAGATCCTAGTGCGAACGGACGGCACCTCCGCGTTCAACACACGTACAGCCGGTGGCGTCTCCCACGCCTTGATCCAGCAAGGAGAGAGGAGAGGTTGAGGAAGACTCCATCCAGCAGCAGCACAACGGCATGGTGGTGATGGAGGCGTGGCAATCCCGCAGGCTTCGCCAAGCACCAAGGGAGAGGAGGAGGAGGAGGCGGGGCTGCGCTGGAGAGGAGGCTCTCGTGTGTTATGGGCAGCCCCATAGGCCTCATATATATAGGGAAGGGAGGGCTGCGCCCTCTAGGGTTTCCACCCCTAGGGGTGGCGGCCAGCCCTAGATGGGTTTGGGGGCGGCCAAGAGGGGGGAGAGGGGAGGCGCCCACTAGGTGGGCCTTGAGGCCAATCTGAACTAGGGTTTGCCCCCCACTCCCCTTGCGCCTTGGGACCCTTGTGGGGCGCACCAGCCCTCCTAGGGGCTGGTCCCTCCCACACTTGGCCCACGCAACCTTCAGGGCAGGTGGCCCCACTTGGTGGACCCCAGACCCTCCGGTGGTCCCAGACATTACCGATATCGCCTCAAACTTTTCCGGTGACCAAAACAGGACTTCCCATATATAAATCTTTACCTCCGGACCATTCCGGAACTCCTCGTGACGTCCGGGATCTCATCCGGGACTCCGAACAACATTCGGTAACAACATACAAACTTCCTTTATAACCCTAGCGTCATCGAACCTTAAGTGTGTAGACCCTACGGGTTCGGGAACCATGCAGACATGACCGAGACGTTCTCCGGTCAATAACCAACAGCGGGATCTGGATACCCATGTTGGCTCCCACATGTTCCACGATGATCTCATCGGATGAACCACGATGTCAAGGACTCAATCGATCCCGTATACAATTCCCTTTGTCTAGCGGTATTGTACTTGCCCGAGATTCGATCGTCGGTATACCGATACCTTGTTCAATCTCGTTACCGGCAAGTCTCTTTACTCGTTCCGTAATACATCATCCCGTGATCAACCCCTTGGTCACATTGTGCACATTATGATGATGTCCTACCGAGTGGGCCCAGAGATACCTCTCCGTTTACACGGAGTGACAAATCCCAGTCTCGATTCGTACCAACCCAATGCACACTTTCGGAGATACCGTAATGCACCTTTATAGTCACCCGATTCGTTGTGACGTTTGGTACACCCAAAGCATTCCTACGGTATCCGGAGTTGCACAATCTCATGGTCTAAGGAAATGATACTTGACATTAGAAAAGCTTTAGCATACTAACTACGATCTTTGTGCTAGGCTTAGGATTGGGTCTTGTCCATCACATCATTCTACTAATGATGTGATCCCGTTATCAATGACATCCAATGTCCATGGTTAGGAAACCGTAACCATCTATTGATCAACGAGCTAGCCAATAGAGGCTTACTAGGGACTTGGTGTTGTCTATGTATCCACACATGTATCTGAGTTTCCTGTCAATACAATTATAGCATGGATAATAAACGATTATCGTGAACAAGGAAATATAATAATAACTAATTTATTATTGCCTCTAGGGCATATTTCCAACAGTCTCCCACTTGCACTAGAGTCAATAATCTAGTTCACATCGTCATGTGATTAACACTGATAGGTCACATCGCCATGTGACCAACACCCAAAGAGTTTACTAGTGTCTGTAAACTAGTTCACATCATCATGTGATTTAGACTCAATGAGTTCTGAGGTTTTATCATGTTTTGCTTGTGAGAGAGGTTTTAGTCAATGGGTTTTAGTCAACAGGTCTGAACCTTTCAGATCCGTGTGTGCTTTGCAAATTTCTAGGTCATATTATAAATGCTGCTCCCACGCTCCACTTGAAGCTATTCCAAATGGTTGCTCCACGATACGTATCCGGTTTGCTACTCAGAGTCACTCGGATAGGTGTTAAAGCTTGCATCGACGTAACCCTTTACGCCGAACTCTTTGTCACCTCCATAATCGAGAAACATGTCCTTATTTACTCCAAGGACAATTTTGACCGTTGTCCAATGATCCATTCCTGGATCATTCTTGTACCCCTTGACTGACTCATGGCAAGGCACACTTCCGGTGCGGTACACAGCATAGCATACTATAGAGCCTATGTCTGAAGCATAGGGGACGACCTTCGTCCTTTCTCTCTTTTCTGCCGTGGTCGAGCTTTTAACTCTTAACTCCATACCTTACAACTCAGGCAAGAACTCCTTCTTTGGTGATCCATCTTGAACACTTTCAAGATTATGTCAAGGTATGTGCTCATTTGAAAGTACTATTGAGCCTTTTGATCTATCCTCATAGATCTTGATGCTCAATGTTCAAGTAGCTTAATCCAGGTTTTCACTTGAAAACACTTTTCAAATAACCCTATATGCTTTATAGAAAATTCTACATCATTTCGATCATCAATATGTCAACAACATATACTCATCGAAATTCTATAGTGCTCCCACTCACTTCTTTGGAAATACAAGTTTCTCATAAACTTTGTATAAACCCAAAATCTTTGATCATCTCATCAAAGTGCACATTCCAACTCCGAGATGCTTACTCCAGTCCTTAGAAGGATCGCTGGTGCTAGCATACCTTTTAGCATCCTTAGGATCGACAAAACCTTTCTGATTGTATCACATACAACCTTTCCTTACGAAAACTTGTAAGGAAACTCGTCTTGACATCCATCTGCCAGATTTCATAAATGCAGCTAATGCTAACATGATTCCGACGGACTTAAGCATCGCTACGGATGAGAAAATCTCATCGTAGTCAACTCCTTGAACTTGTGAAAAACTCTTCGCCACAATTCGAGCTTCATAGACGGTGACATTACCGTCCACGTCCGTCTTCTTCTTAAAGATCCATTTATCTCAATGGCTTGCCGATCAACGGGCAAGTCCACCAAAGTCCATGCTTTGTTCTGATACATGGATCCTATCTCGGATTTCATGGCTTCTAACCATTTGTCGGAATTTGGGCCCACCATTGCTTCTCCATAGCTCGTAGGTTCATTGTTGTCTAGCAACATGACCTTCAAGACAGGATTATGTACCACTCAAGTAGTACGCATCCTTGTCACCCTACGAGGTACGTCGGTGACTTGATCCAAACTTCATGATCACTATCATAAGCTTCTACTTTAATTGGTGTAGGTGCCACGGAACAACTTCACGTGCCCTGCTACACACTAGTTGAAGTGATGGTTCAATAACCTCATCAAGTCTCCACCATCCTCCCACTCAACTTTTCGAGACGAACTTTTCCTCGAGAAAGGACCCGATTCAAAAAACAATTACTTTTGCTTCCGGATCTGAGATAGGAGGTATACCCAACTGTTTTGGGTGTCCTATGAAGATGCATTTTATCCGCTTTGGGTTCGAGCTTATCAACCGGAAACTTTTCCACATAAGCGTCATAGCCCCAAACCTTTAAGAAACGACAACTTAAGTTTCTCCAAACGGTGTCGTCTCAACGGAATTACGTGGTGCCCCATTAAAGTGAGTGTGGTTGTCTCTAATGCCTAACCCATGAACGATAGTGGTAATTCGATAAGAGACATCATGGTACGCACCATATCTAATAGGGTGCAACTATGATGTTCGGACACACCATCACACTATGGTGTTCCAGGCGGTATTAGTTGTGAAACAATTTCCACAATGTCTCAATTGTGTACCAAACTCGCAACTCAGACATTCATCTCTATGATCACATCACAGACATTTTATCCTCTTGTCACGAAGATCTTCAACTTCACTCTGAAATTACTTGAACCTCTCAATAATTCAGACTTGTGTTTCATCAAGTAAATATACTCAACATCTACTCAAATCATCTGTGAAGTAAGAACATAACGATATTCACTACATGCCTCGGCACTCATTGGACTGCACACATCAAAATGTGTTACTTCCAACAAGTTGCTATCTTGTTCCATCTTCTTTGAAACCGAGGCTTTTAGTCATCTTGCCCATGTGGTATGATTTGCATATCTCAAGTGATTCAAAATCAAGTGAGTCCAAACGATCCATCTGCATGGAGTTTCTTCATGCGTATACACCAATAGACATGGTTCACATGTCTCAAACTTTTCAAAACGAGTGAGTCCAAAGATCCATCAACATGGAGCTTCTTCATGCGTTTATACCAATATGACTTACATGGCGATTGCCACAAGTAAGTGGTACTATCATTACTATCTTATATCTTTTGGCATGAAAATGTGTATCACTCCGATCGAGATTCAATAAACCATTCCTTTAGGTGCAAGACCATTGAAGGTATTATTCAAATAAATAGAGTAACCATTATTCTCCTTAAATGAATAACCGATTGCGATAGACATAATCCAATCATGTCTATGCTCAACGCAAACACCAAATCTCGATGGTAGAGGGAGCGTGCGATGCTTGATCACATCAACCTTGGAAACACTTCCAACACATATCGTCACTCACCTTTAGCTAGTCTCCGTTTATTCGTAGCTTTTATTTGAGTTACTAACACTTAGCAACCGAACCGGTATCTAATACCCTGGTGCTACTAGGAGTGCTAGTAAAGTACACATTAACATAATGTATATCCAATATACTTCTATCGACCTTTCCAGCCTTCTCATCTACCAAGTATCTAGGGTAATTCTGCTCCAAAGGCTGTTCCCTTATTACGTAAGCACTTAGTCTCGGGTTTGGGTTCAACCTTGGGTTTCTTCACTGGAGCAACAACTGATTTGCCGTTTCATGAAGTGTCCCTTCTTGCCCTTGCCCTTCTTGAAACTAGTGGTTTCACCAACCATCAACAATTGATGCTCCTTCTTGATTTCTACTTTCGCGGTGTCAAACATCGCGAATACTTCAAGGATCATCATATCTATCCTCGATATGTTATAGTTCATCACGAAGCTCTAGCAGCTTGGCGGCAATGACTTTGGAGAAACATCACTATCTCATCTGGAAGATCAACTCCCACTCGGTTCAAGTGATTGTTGCACTTCAGACAAGCTGAGCACAAGCTCAACGATTGAGCTTTTCTCCCTTAGTTTGCAGGCTAAGAAAATTGTCGGAGGTCTTATACCTCTTGACGTGAGCACGAGCCTGAAATCCCAATTTCAGCCCTCAGAACATCTCACATGTTCCATGACGTTTCAAAACGTCTTTGGTGCCTTAATTCTAAACCATTTAACTGAACTATCACGTAGTTATCAAAACGTGTATGTCCGATGTTCGCAACATCCACAAACGACGTTTGGGGTTCAGCACACTGAGCGGTGCATTAAGGACATAAGCTTTCTATTGTCCGCATGATCGCTACTGTCAACTTTCAACTATATTTTCTCTAGGAACATATCTAAACAGTGGAACTAAAGCGCGAGCTTACGACATAATATGCAAAAGGTCTTTTGACTATGTTCAGGATAATTAAGTTCATCTTATGAACTCCCACTCAAATAGACATCCCTCTGGTCATCTAAGTGATTACATGATCCGAGTCAACTAGGCCGTGTCCGATCATCACGTGAGACGGACTAGTCATCATCGGTGAACATCTTCATGTTGATCGTATCTACCATACGACTCATGCTCGACCTTTCGGTCTCTGTGTTCCGAGGCCATGTCTGTACATGCTAGGCTCGTCAAGTTAACCCTAAGTGTATTGCGTGTGTTCCGAGGCCATGTCTGTACATGCTAGGCTCGTCAACACCCGTTGTATGTGAACGTAAGAATCCATCACACCCGATCATCACGTGGTGCTTAGAAGCGACGAACTTTTGGCAACGGTGCACAGTTAGGGGAGAACACTTCTTGAAATTGTTGTAAGGATCATCTTATTTACTACCGTTGTTCTAAGTAAACAAGATGCATAAACATAATAAACATCACATGCAATTATATAGTAGTGACATGATATGGCCAATATCATATAGCTCCATTGATCTCCATCTTGGGCTCCATGATCATCATCGTCACCGCATGACACCATGATCTCCATCATCATGATCTCCATCATCGTGTCTTCATGAAGTTGTCTCGCCAACTATTACTTCTACTACTATGGCTACGGTTAGCAATAAAGTAAAGTAATTACATGGCGTTGTTTAATGACACGCAGGTCATACAATAAATAAAGACAACTCCTATGGCTCCTGCCGGTTGTCATACTCATCGACATGCAAGTCGTGAATCCTATTACAAGAACATGATCAATCTCATACATCACATATCATTCATCACATTCTTCTTGGCCATATCACATCACATAGCATACCCTGCAAAAACAAGTTAGGCGTCCTCTAATTGTTGTTTGCATGTTTTACGTGGCTGCTATGGGTTTCTAGCAAGAACGTTTCTTACCTCATAAAACCACAACGTGATATGTCAATTGCTATTTACCCTTCATAAGGACCCTTTTCATCGAATCCGTTCCGACTAAAGTGGGAGAGACGGCACCGCTAGCCACCTTATGCACCAAGTGCATGTCGACCGGTGGAACCTGTCTCACGTAAAAGTACGTGTAAGGTCGGTCCGGCCGCTTCATCCCACAATACCGTCGAAACAAGATTGGACTAGTAACGGTAAGCATATTGAACATCATCAACGCCCACAACTACTTTGTGTTCTACTCGTGCAAAGAATCTACGCAATAGACCTAGCTCATGATGCCACTGTTGGGGAACGTGCAGAAATTCAAAATTTTCCTCGTGTCACCAAGATCTATCTATGGAGAAACTAGCAACGAGGGAAGGAGAGTGCATCTACATACCCTTGTAGATCGCTAAGCGGAAGCGTTCAAGAGAACGGGGTTGAAGGAGTCGTGCTTGTCGTGATCCAAATCACCGGAGATCCTAGTGCGAGCAGACGGCACCTCCGCGTTCAACACACGTACAGCCCGGTGGCGTCTCCCACGCCTTGATCCAGCAAGGAGAGAGGAGAGGTTGAGGAAGACTCCATCCAGCAGCAGCACAACGGCATGGTGGTGATGGAGGCGTGGCAATCCCAGCAGCTTGCCAAGCACCAAGGGAGAGGAGGAGGAGGAGGGCAGGCTGCGCCGGAGAGGAGGCTCTCGTGTGTTATGGGCAGCCCCATAGGCCTCATATATATAGGGGAAGGGAGGCTGCGCCCCTCTAGGGTTTCCACCCCTAGGGGTGGCGGCCAGCCCTAGATGGGTTTGGGGGCGGCCAAGAGGGGGAGAGGGGCGCCCACTAGGTGGGCCTTAGGGCCCATCTCAACTAGGGTTTGCCCCTCCCACTCCCCTTGCGCCTTGGGCCCCTTGTGGGGCGCACCAGCCCTCCTAGGGGCTGGTCCCTCCCACACTTGGCCCACGCAACCTTCAGGGCAGGTGGCCCCACTTGGTGGACCCCGGACCCTCCGGTGGTCCCAGACATTACCGATATCGCCCAAACTTTTCCGGTGACCAAAACAGGACTTCCCATATATAAATCTTTACCTCCGGACCATTCCGAACTCCTCGTGACGTCCAGGATCTCATCCGGGACTCGAACAACATTCGGTAACCACATACAAACTTCCTTTATAACCCTAGCATCATCGAACCTTAAGTGTAGACCCTACGGGTTCGGGAACCATGCGAACATGACCGAGGCGTTCTCCGGTCAATAACCAACAGCGGATCTGGATACCCATGTTGGCTCCTACATGTTCCACGATGATCTCATCGGATGAACCACGATGTCAAGGACTCAATCGATCCGTATACAATTCCCTTTGTCTAGCGGTATTGTACTTGCCCGAGATTCGATCGTCGGTATCCCGATACCTTGTTCAATCTCGTTACGGCAAGTCTCTTTACTCGTTCCGTAATACATCATCCCGTGATCAACCCCTTGGTCACATTGTGCACATTATGATGATGTCCTACCGAGTGGGCCCAGAGATACCTCTCCGTTTACGGAGTGACAAATCCCATCTCGATTCGTGCCAACCCAATGACACTTTCGGAGATACCTGTAATGCACCTTTATAGTCACCCGATTCGTTGTGACGTTTGGTACACCAAAGCATTCCTACGGTATCCGGAGTTGCACAATCTCATGGTCTAAGGAAATGATACTTGACATTAGAAAAGCTTTAGCATACGAACTACGATCTTTGTGCTAGGCTTAGGATTGGGTCTTGTCCATCACATCATTCTACTAATGATGTGATCCCGTTATCAATGACATCCAATGTCCATGGTTAGGAAACCGTAACCATCTATTGATCAACGAGCTAGCCAATAGAGGCTTGCTAGGGACATGGTGTTGTCTATTTATCCACACATGTATCTGAGTTTCCTATCAATACAATTATAGCATGGATAATAAACGATTATCGTGAACAAGGAAATATAATAATAACTAATTTATTATTGCCTCTAGGGCATATTTCCAACAGTCTCCCACTTGCACTAGAGTCAATAATCTAGTTCACATCGTCATGTGATTAACACTGATAGGTCACATCGCCATGTGACCAACACCCAAAGAGTTTACTAGTGTCTGTAAACTAGTTCACATCATCATGTGATTTAGACTCAATGAGTTCTGAGGTTTTATCATGTTTTGCTTGTGAGAGAGGTTTTAGTCAACGGGTTTTAGTCAACGGGTTTGAACCTTTCAGATCCGTGTGTGCTTTGCAAATTTCTAGGTCATATTATAAATGCTGCTCCCACGCTCCACTTGAAGCTATTCCAAATGGTTGCTCCACGATACGTATCCGTATTGCTACTCAGAGTCACTCGGATAGGTGTTAAAGCTTGCATCGACGTAACCCTTTACGCCGAACTCTTTATCACCTCCATAATCGAGAAACATGTCCTTATTTACTCCAAGGACAATTTTGACCGTTGTCCAATGATCCATTCTGGATCATTCTTGTACCCCTAGATGACTCATGGCAAGGCACACTTCGATCGGTACACAAACATAGCATACTATAGAGCCTATGTCTGAAGCATAGGGGCGACCTTCGCCCTTTCTCTCTTTTCTGCCGTGGTCGAGCTTTTAACTCTTAACTCCATACCTTACAACTCAGGCAAGAACTCCTTCTTTGACTGATCCATCTTGAACACTTTCAAGATTATGTCAAGGTATGTGCTCATTTGAAAGTACTATTGAGCCTTTTTGACCTATCCTCATAGATCTTGATGCTCAATGTTCAAGTAGCTTAATCCAGGTTTTCACTTGAAAACACTTTTCAAATAACCCTATATGCTTTATAGAAAATTTTACATCATTTCTGATCATCAATATGTCAACAACATATACTCATCAGAAATTCTATAGTGCTCCCACTCACTTCTTTGGAAATACAAGTTTCTCATAAACTTTGTATAAACCCAAAATCTTTGATCATCTCATCAAAGTGCACATTCCAACTCCGAGATGCTTACTCCAGTCCTTAGAAGGATCGCTGGTGCTAGCATACCTTTTAGCATCCTTAGGATCGACAAAACCTTTCTGATTGTATCACATCCGACCTTTCCTTACGAAAACTGGTAAGGAAACTCGTCTTGACATCCATCTGCCAGATTTCATAAATGCAGCTAATGCTAACATGATTCCGACGGACTTAAGCATCGCTACGGATGAGAAAATCTCATCGTAGTCAACTCCTTGAACTTGTGAAAAACTCTTCGCCACAAGTCGAGCTTCATAGACGGTGACATTACCGTCCACGTCCGTCTTCTTCTTAAAGATCCATTTATCTCAATGGCTTGCCGATCAACGGGCAAGTCCACCAAAGTCCATGCTTTGTTCTGATACATGGATCCTATCTCGGATTTCATGGCTTCTAACCATTTGTCGGAATTTGGGCCCACCATTGCTTCTCCATAGCTCGTAGGTTCATTGTTGTCTAGCAACATGACCTTCAAGACAGGATTGCGTACCACTCTGAAGTAGTACGCATCCTTGTCACCCTACGAGGTACGTCAGTGACTTGATCCGAAACTTCATGATCACTATCATAAGCTTCTACTTTAATTGGTGTAGGTGCCACGGAACAACTTCCCGTGCCTGCTACACACTAGTTGAAGTGATGGTTCAATAACCTCATCAAGTCTCCACCATCCTCCCACTCAACTTTTCGAGACGAACTTTTCCTCGAGAAAGGACCCGATTCAAAAAACAATTACTTTTGCTTCCGGATCTGAGATAGGAGGTATACCCAACTGTTTTGGGTGTCCTATGAAGATGCATTTTATCCGCTTTGGGTTCGAGCTTATCAACCGAAACTTTTCCACATAAGCGTCATAGCCCCAAACCTTTAAGAAACGACAACTTAAGTTTCTCCAAACGGTGTCGTCCCAGCGGAATTACGTGGTGCCCCATTAAAGTGAGTGTGGTTGTCTCTAATGCCTAACCCATGAGCGATAGTGGTAATTCGATAAGAGACATCATGGTACGCACCATATCTAATAGGGTGCAACTATGATGTTCGGACACACCATCACACTATGGTGTTCCAGCGGTATTAGTTGTGAAACAATTTCCACAATGTCTCAATTGTGTACCAAACTCATAACTCAGATATTCATCTCTATGATCACATCACGACATTTTATCCTCTTGTCACGAAGATCTTCAACTTCACTCTGAAATTACTTGAACCTTTCAATAATTCAGACTTGTGTTTCATCAAGTAAATATACTCAACATCTACTCAAATCATCTGTGAAGTAAGAACATAACGATATTCATCAGCATGCCTCAAAGACTCATTGGACTGCACACATCAAAATGTGTTACTTCCAACAAGTTGCTATCTTGTTCCATCTTCTTTGAAACCGAGGCTTTTAGTCATCTTGCCCATGTGGTATGATTTGCATATCTCAAGTGATTCAAAATCAAGTGAGTCCAAACGATCCATCTGCATGGAGCTTCTTCATGCGTATACACCAATAGACATGGTTCACATGTCTCAAACTTTTCAAAAACGAGTGAGTCCAAAGATCCATCAACATGGAGCTTCTTCATGCGTTTTATACCAATATGACTTACATGGCAGTGCCACAAGTAAGTGGTACTATCATTACTATCTTATATCTTTTGGCATGAAAATGTGTATCACTCCGATCGAGATTCAATAAACCATTCCTTTAGGTGCAAGACCATTGAAGGTATTATTCAAATAAATAGAGTAACCATTATTCTCCTTAAATGAATAACCGTATTGCGATAGACATAATCCAATCATGTCTATGCTCAACGCAAACACCAAATCTCGATGGTAGAGGGAGCGTGCGATGCTTGAACACATCAACCTTGGAAACACTTCCAACACATATCATCAGCTCACCTTTAGCTAGTCTCCGTTTATTCTGTAGCTTTTATTTCGAGTTACTAACACTTAGCAACCGAACCGGTATCTAATACCCTGGTGCTACTAGGAGTGCTAGTAAAGTACACATTAACATAATGCATATCCAATATACTTCTATCGACCTTGCCAGCCTTCTCATCTACCAAGTATCTAGGGTAATTCTGCTCCAGTGGCTGTTCCCCTTATTACAGAAGCACTTAGTCTCGGGTTTGGGTTCAACCTTTGGTTTATTCACTGGAGCAGCAACTGATTTGTCGTTTCATGAAGTGTCCCTTCTTGCCCTTGCCCTTCTTGAAACTAGTGGTTTCACCAACCATCAACAATTGATGCTCCTTCTTGATTTCTACTTTCGCGGTGTCAAACATCGCGAATACTTCAAGGATCATCATATCTATCCCTGATATGTTATAGTTCATCACGAAGCTCTAGCAGCTTGGCGGCAATGACTTTGGAGAAACATCACTATCTCATCTGGAAGATCAACTCCCACTCGGTTCAAGTGATTGTTGCACTTCAGACAAGCTGAGCACAAGCTCAACGATTGAGCTTTTCTCCCTTAGTTTGCAGGCTAAGAAAATTGTCGGAGGTCTTATACCTCTTGACGTGAGCACGAGCCTGAAATCCCAATTTCAGCCCTCAGAACATCTCACATGTTCCGTGACGTTTCAAAACGTCTTTGGTGCCTTAATTCTAAACCGTTTAACTAAACTATCACGTAGTTATCAAAACGTGTATGTCCGATGTTCGCAACATCCACAAACGACGTTTGGGGTTCAGCACACTGAGCGGTGCATTAAGGACATAAGCTTTCTATTGTCCGCATGATCGCTACTATCAACTTTCAACTATATTTTCTCTAGGAACATATCTAAACAGTGGAACTAAAGCACGAGCTTACGACATAATTTGCAAAAGGTCTTTTGACTATGTTCAGGATAATTAAGTTCATCTTATGAACTCCCACTCAAATAGACATCCCTCTGGTCATCTAAGTGATTACATGATCCGAGTCAACTAGGCCGTGTCCGATCATCACGTGAGACGGACTAGTCATCATCGGTGAACATCTTCATGTTGATCGTATCTACCATACGACTCATGCTCGACCTTTCGGTCTCGTGTTCCGAGGCCATGTCTGTACATGCTAGGCTCGTCAAGTTAACCCTAAGTGTATTGCGTGTGTTCCGAGGCCATGTCTGTACATGCTAGGCTCGTCAACACCGTTGTATGTGAGCGTAAGAATCCATCACACCCGATCATCACGTGGTGCTTAGAAGCGACGAACTTTTGGCAGCGGTGCACGTTAGGGAGAACACTTCTTGAAATTGTTGTAAGGATCATCTTATTTACTACCGTCGTTCTAAGTAAACAAGATGCATAAACATAATAAACATCACATGCAATTATATAGTAGTGACATGATATGGCCAATATCATATAGCTCCATTGATCTCCATCTTGGGGCTCCATGATCATCATCGTCACCGGCATGACACCATGATCTCCATCATCATGATCTCCATCATCGTGTCTTCATGAAGTTGTCTCGCCAACTATTACTTCTACTATTATGGCTACGGTTAGCAATAAAGTAAAGTAATTACATGGCGTTGTTTAATGACACGCAGGTCATACAATAAATAAAGACAACTCCTATGGCTCCTGCCGGTTGTCATACTCATCGACATGCAAGTCGTGAATCCTATTACAAGAACATGATCAATCTCATACATCACATATCATTCATCACATTCTTCTTGGCCATATCACATCACATAGCATACCCTGCAAAAACAAGTTAGGCGTCCTCTAATTGTTGTTTGCATGTTTTACGTGGCTGCTATGGGTTTCTAGCAAACGTTTCTTACCTCATAAAACCACAACGTGATATGTCAATTGCTATTTACCCTTCATAAGGACCCTTTTCATCGAATCCGCTCCGACTAAAGTGGGACAGGCGGCACCGCTAGCCACCTTATGCACCAAGTGCATGTCGATTGGTGGATCCTGTCTCACGTGAAATGCGTGTAAGGTCGGTCCGGCCGCTTCATCCCACAATACCGTCGAAACAAGATTGGACTAGTAACGGTAAGCATATTGAACATCATCAACGCCCACAACTACTTTGTGTTCTACTCGTGCAAAGAATCTACGCAATAGACCTAGCTCATGATGCCACTGTTGGGGAACGTAGGAGAAATTCAAAATTTTCCGACGTGTCACCAAGATCTATCTATGGAGAAACTAGCAACGAGGGAAGGAGAGTGCATCTACATACCCTTGTAGATCGCTAAGCGGAAGCGTTCAAGAGAACGGGGTTGAAGGAGTCGTACTCGTCGTGATCCAAATCACCGGAGATCCTAGTGCCGAACGGACGACACCTCCGCGTTCAACACACGTACAGCCCGGTGACGTCTCCCACGCCTTGATCCAGCAAGGAGAGAGGGAGAGGTTGAGGAAGACTCCATCCAGCAGCAGCACAACGGCATGGTGGTGATGGAGGAGCGTGGCAATCCTGCAGGGCTTCGCCAAGCACCAAGGGAGAGGAGGAGGAGGAGAGGCAGGGCTGCGCCTGGAGAGGGAGGCTCTCGTGTGTTATGGGCAGCCCCATAGGCCTCATATATATAGGGGAAGGGGAGGGCTGCGCCCCCTCTAGGGTTTCCACCCCCTAGGGGTGGCGGCCAGCCCTAGATGGGTTTTGGGGGGGCGGCCAAGAGGGGGAGAGGAGGCGCCCACTAGGTGGGCCTTAAGGCCCATCCAACTAGGGTTTGCCCCTCCCCCCCCTTGCGCTTGGGCCCCTTGTGGGCGCACCAGCCCTCCTAGGGGCTGGTCCCTCCCACACTTGGCCCAAGCAACCTTCAGGGCAGGTGGCCCCACTTGGTGGACCCAGGACCCTCCGGTGGTCCCAGACATTACCGATATCGCCAAACTTTTCGGTGACCAAAACAGGACTTCCATATATAAATCTTTACCTCCGGACCATTCCGGAACTCCTAGTGACGTCCGGGATCTCATCCGGGACTCCGAACAACATTCAGTAACCACATACAAACTTCCTTTATAACCCTAGCATCATCGAACCTTAAGTGTAGACCCTACGGGTTCGGGAACCATGCAGACATGACCGAGACGTTCTCTGGTCAATAACCAACAGCGGGATCTGGATACCCATGTTGGCTCCCACATGTTCCACGATGATATCATCAGATGAACCACGATTTCAAGGACTCAATCGATCCCGTATACAATTCCCTTTGTCTAGCGGTATTGCACTTGCCCGAGATTCGATCGTCGGTATCCCGATACCTTGTTCAATCTCGTTACGGCAAGTCTCTTTACTCGTTCCGTAATACATCATCCGTGATCAACCCCTTGGTCACATTGTGCACATTATGATGATGTCCTACCGAGTGGGCGAGAGATACCTCTCCGTTTACGGAGTGACAAATCCATCTCGATTCGTGCCAACCCAATGACACTTTCGGAGATACCTGTAATGCACCTTTATAGTCACCCGATTCGTTGTGACGTTTGGTACACCAAAGCATTCCTACGGTATCCGGAGTTGCACAATCTCATGGTCTAAGGAAATGATACTTGACATTAGAAAAGCTTTAGCATACTGAACTACGATCTTTGTGCTAGGCTTAGGATTGGGTCTTGTCCATCACATCATTCTACTAATTATGTGATCCCGTTATCAATGACATCCAATGTCCATGGTTAGGAAACCGTAACCATCTATTGATCAACGAGCTAGCCAATAGAGGCTTGCTAGGGACATGGTGTTGTCTATTTATCCACACATGTATCTGAGTTTCCTATCAATACAATTATAACATGGATAATAAACGATTATCGTGAACAAGGAAATATAATAATAACTAATTTATTATTGCCTCTAGGGCATATTTCCAACAGGCCAAACTATATGATTTTGTAGGGATAAGCTTTGTTTGGCTACGTTATTTTGATAAGACATAATTGCTTGGTTAGTATGCTTGAAGTATTACTATTTTTATGTCAATATTAAACTTTTATCTTGAATCTTTTGGATCTGAACATTCATGCCATAATAAAGAGAATTACATTGAAAATTATGTTAGGTAGCATTCCACATCAAAAATTCTGTTTTTATCATTTACCTACTCAAGGACGAGCAGGAATTAAGCTTGGGGATGCTTGATACGTCTCCAACGTATCTATAATTTTTGATTGGTCCACGCTATTATATTATCTGTTTTGGATATTTAATGGGCTTTAATATACCATTTTATATTATTTTTGGGGCTCACCTATTAACCGAAAGCCCAGTGCAAATTGCTGTTTTTTTGTCTATTTCAGTGTTTCACAGAAAAGGAATATCAAACGGAATCCAAACGGAATGAAACCTTCGTTGGGATCGTTTTTGGAACAAACGCAATCCAGGAGACTTGGAGTGCAGGTCAAGAAAGCCATGAGGCGGCCACGAGGCAGGAGGGCGCGCCCCCACTCTCGTGGGCCCCTCGCAGCTCCACCGACCTACTTCTCCTTGCCTATATATACTCTTATACCCTGAAACCTTTTGGGAGAGCAACGAAACACCTTTTCCACCGCCGCAACCTTTTGTGCCCGTGAGATCCCATCTTGGGGCCTTTTCCGGCAATCTACCGGAGGGGGATTCGATCACGGAGGGCTTCTACATCAACACCATAGCCACTCCGATGATGTGTGAGTAGTTTACCATAGACCTTCGGGTCCATAGTTATTAGCTAGATGGCTTCTTATCTCTCTTTGGATCTCAATACAAAGTTCTCCTCGATTCTCTTGGAGATCGATTCGATGTAACTCTTTTTGCGGTGTGTTTGCCGAGATCCGATGAATTGTGGGTTTATGATCAAGATTATCAATGAACAATATTTGATTCTTCTCTGAATTCTTATATGCATGATTTGATATCTTTGCAAGTTTATTTGAATTATCGTTTTAGTTTGGCCTACTAGATTGATCTTTCTTGCAATAGGATAAGTGCTTAGCTTTGGGTTCAATCTTGCGGTGCTCGATCCCAGTGACAGAAAGGGAACCGACACGTATTGTATTGTTGCCATCGAGGATAAAAAGATGGGGTTTATATCATATTGCTTGAGTTTATCCCTCTACATCATGTCATCTTGACTAATGCGTTACTCCGTTCTTATGAACTTAATACTCTAGATGCATGCTGGATAGCGGTCAATGTGTGGAGTAATAGTAGTAGATGCAGAATCGTTTTGGTATACTTGACACGGACGTGATACCTATGTTCATGATCATTGCCTTAGATATCATCATAACTATGCACTATTCTATCAATTGCTCGGCAGTAATTTGTTCACCCATAGTAATACATGATATCTTGAGAGAAGCCACTAGTGAAACCTATGGCCCCCGGGTCTACTTTACATCATATAAGTTTCCAATCTACAATTCTAGTTTACTATTTGTTTTGCAATCTTTTTTTTAATCTATACCACAAAAATACCAAAAATATTTATCTTATTATCTCTATCAGATCTCACTTTTGCAAGTGGCCATGAAGGGATTGACAACCCCTTTATCGCGTTGGTTGCAAGGTTCTTATTTCTTTGTGCAGGTACTAGGTGACTTGCGTGTAGTATCCTACTGGATTGATACCTTGGTTCTCAAAAACAGAGGGAAATACTTACGCTACTTTGCTGCATCACCCTTTCCTCTTCAAGGGAAAACCAACGCATGCTCAAGAGGTAGCAGTGCATGCCTGATAGAGTTTGTGGTTGTCAATGTTGATGCTTCTCCTTAGTCATAGTTCATACTAAAAGATGAATTTGGAGCATCCTACAATTTTTGTCCAGGACACCGTTTGCGATCTTTGGTATGTTCAAATTAGAGGTGTCTAGAAGGATGCATTTTGACAAGGGACTGTGTCTTTCAAAGTTCTATGACTGGGATGAAATAAGCGGGCAAATTTTTTATACATATTATTAGTGGGGTAATTCATGGAACTAAGGAAATAGATAATGATATATAGTCCTACAGTAGAAATCAAGAGTGATTCACTTCGAAAGAGAAGTCAAGAGTGACTAGGAAATACATTTCAAGAATCTTTCAGGTAATTAAAAAATCAGCATTGGCACTATATGAAGATTTGTCAACAGTTTTCTCCACTAGTAACACAAATAATGTAATTTGAAGAAATTATATTTTTGATGTGCCTGGTTTCTTCACTTCTTGGCAAAGATTCAAGTATTATTTTGTGCCACACAAAAGATATCTACGACGACCAGGGAAAGTGAGTTTCTTGTCACTCGTCATATTTTTTGCAAAGGAGGATGACCCCCGGCCTCTGCATCTGGGAGATGCATGCGGCCATTTTATTAATTATTCTCGGGGATCATCCAAATAGAACAAAAATATGCCTGAATCCACCATCTTGGCAACATCTACAGCTACTCCTATCCAAATGATGAAGGGGTGCAAGCTGGGCCACATACCCATACCTCTCACCTAAGCCTAACATCTAAAGCCGGAGGTCCCGACCGAGCCATCTGCCAGGTCCGGGGCTCAAACCGGTCCGACGCACTCACATGTGTCATCGCCGTTGTCTTCCACTGGTCCATCGTCAGAGCAGATTGAGGTGACAAACTTTGCAGGTCCTCCGCCATCGACGCCACCACGACACCAAACGACGACCTCCACCTACGCGAGCCTTGGCCGGTCCTCCGCCATTGACGCCACCACGACGCCAGCCAACGACCTTCACCTGCGCGTCTCCATCTGCAAGCAACAGACGTAAATCCATGCTAGGATGGGGACACACCACCACCATCGCCCATCACCCAGAAGCGCCACCCAACCCCAAGGTTCCCAAAGCGGCACCTTCAAAAAGGGAACGACGCCGTGAGCGTCGTCGCCGCCCAACAAAGTTAGGGCTTTCTCCTGGGAGACCTAGGGGAAGGTGAAGTGAGGAGATCAGTCCATACCGACACCTCCAAGGAGGGGAAAGACGCCCTCAGGCATCGCCGTCGGTGCGGCCGGTCAAGGCCGGCCAGGGATTTCGCCCGAACTAGATCCCCGCCACCAGTAGTGCCTCCTGTACAGAACCGACGACCAAGAGAAAGTGCAGCCCGACCAGGCTGGCCCGCACGCCGAACAGGGGAGGAGGAGAGTGAAGGAAATATGCCCTAGAGGCAATAATAAAGTTGTTATTTATATTTCCTTATATCATGATAATGTTTATTATTCATGCTAGAATTGTATTAACCGGAAACTCAGTACATGTGTGAATACATAGACAAACAGAGTGTCACTAGTATGCCTCTACTTGACTAGCTCGTTAATCAAAGATGGTTAAGTTTCCTAGCCATGGACAAAGAGTTGTCATTTGATAAATGGGATCACATCATTAGAGAATTATGTGATTGACCTGACCTATCCGTTAGCTTAGCACGATGATCGTTTAGTTTGTTGCTATTGCTTTATTCATAACTTATACATGTTCCTATGACTATGAGATTATGCAACTCCAGAATACCGGAGGAACACTTAGTGTGCTATTGATAACCCACAAGTATAGGGGATCGCAACAGTTTTCGAGGGTAGAGTATTCCTCCCAAATTTATTGATTCTACACAAGGGGAGCCAAAGAATATTCTCAAGTATTAGGTGAGTTTTCAATTCAACCACACCTGGATAACTTAGTATCTGCAGCAAAGTATTTAGTAGCAAAATAATATGGAAGTAACGGTAATGGTAGCAAAAGTAATAATTTTGGGTTTTGTAGTGATTGTAACAGTAGCTACGGAAAAGTAAATAAGCGAAGAACAATATGTGAAAAGCTCGTAGGCATTGGATCGGTGATGGAGAATTATGCCAGATGCGGTTCATCATGTAAAAGTCATAACAAAGGGTGACACAGAACTAGCTCCAATTCATCAATGTAATGTAGGCATGTATTCCGAATATAGTCATACGTGCTTATGGAAAAGAACATGCATGACATCTTTTGTCCTACCCTCCCGTGGTAGCGGGGTCCTAATGGAAACTAAGGGATATTAAGGCCTCCTTTTAATAGAGTACCGGCCAAAGCATTAACACATAGTGAATACATGAACTCCTCAAACTACGGTCATCACCGGGAGTGGTCCCAATTATTGTCACTTCGGAGTTGCCGGATCATAACACATAGTAGGTGACTATAGACTTGCAAGATAGGATCAAGAACTCACATATATTCATGAAAACATAATAGGTTCAGATCTGAAATCATGGCACTCAGGCCCTAGTGACAAGCATTAAGCATAGCAAAGTCATAGCAACATCAATCTCGGAACATAGTGGATACTAGGGATCAAACCCTATCAAAACTAACTCGATTACATGATAACTCATCCAACCCATCACCGTCCAGCAAGCCTACGATGGAATTACTCACGCACGGCGGTGAGCATCATGAAATTGGTGATGGAGGATGGTTGATGACGACGACGGCGATGGATTCCCCTCTCCGGAGCCCCGAACGGACTCCAGATCAGCCCTCCTGAGAGGTTTTAGGGCTTGGCGGCGGCTCCGTACAACGCGATGAATCCTTCTCTCTGATTTTTTTTCTCCCCGAACACGAATATATGGAGTTGGAGTTGAGGTCAGTGGAGCAACAGGGGGCCCACGATGCAGGGGGCGGGCCCAGGGGGGCAGGCGCGCCCCCACCCTCGTGGACAGGTGGAGGCCCCCTGACGTGGATTCTTCTTCCAGTATTTTTATTATTTTCCAAAAATAAAGTTCCGTGGAGTTTCAGGTCATTCCGAGAACTTTTGTTTCTGCACATAAATAACACCATGGCAATTCTGCTGAAAACAGCGTCAGTCCGGGTTAGTTCCATTCAAATCATGCAAGTTAGAGTCCAAAAAGGGCAAACATGTTTGGAAAAGTAGATACGACGGAGACGTATCAGCTATCAAACGTCACAACATAACTCGGTGATTATAAAGATGCTTTACAGGTGTCTCCGATGGTGTTTATTGAGTTGGCATAGATCGAGATTAGGATTTGTCACTCCAAGTATCGGAGAGGTATCTCTGGGCCCTCTCGGTAATGCACATCACTATAAGCCTTGCAAGCATTGTGACTAATGAGTTAGTTGCGTGATGATGCATTACGAAACGAGTAAAGAGACTTGCCGGTAACGAGATTGAACTAGGTATTGAGATACTGACGATCGAATCTCGGGCAAGTAACATACCGATGACAAAGAGAACTATGTATGTTGTTGCGCGGTTTGACCGATAAAGATCTTAGAATATGTAGGAACCAATATGAGCATCCAGGTTCCGCTATTGGTTATTGACCGGAGATGAGTCTCGGTCATGTCTACATAGTTCTCGAACTCGTAGGGTCCGCATGCTTAACGTTCGGTGACGATCGGTATTATGAGTTTATGTGTTTTGATGTACCGAAGGTTGTTCGGAGTCCTGGATATGATCACGGACATGACGAGGAGTCTCGAAATGGTTGAGACATAAAGATCGATATATTGGATGACTATGTTTGGACATCAGAATGGTTCCGGGTGAGTTCGGGCATTTACCGGAGTACCGGGGTTACTAGAACCCCCGGGACTATATGGGCCCTAATGGGCTTTAGTGGACAGAGAGAGGGGCGGCCAGGGCAGGCCGTGCGCCCTCTCCCCCTTGGGTCCGAATTGGAATAGGGAAGGGGGGCGGCGCCCCCCTTTCCAGCTCCCTCTCTCCTCCTTCCTTATCTCCTACTACAACTAGGGAAATGGGGAAATCCTACTCCCGGTGGGAGTAAGACTCCTCCCAGGGTGCGCCATAGAGGGTCGTCCCTCCCCCTCCTCCACTCCTTTATATATGTGGGAGGGGGGCACCCCATAGACACACAAGTTGATAGTTATCTTAGCCGTGTGCGGTGCCCCCTCCACAGATTCCACCTCGGTCATATCGTTGTAGTGCTTAGGAGAAGCCCTGCGTCGGTAACTTCATCATCACCGTCATCACGCCGTCGTGCTGACGAAGCTCTCCCTCGACACTCAGCTGGATCGAGAGTTCGTGGGACGTCACCGAGCCGAACATGTGTAGATCACGGAGGTGCCGTATTTTCAGTACTAGGATTGGTCGAATCGTGAAGACGTACGACTACATCAACCGTGTTGTCATAACGCTTTCGCTTACGGTCTACAAGGGTACGTGGACTACACTCTCCCCTCTCGTTGCTATGCATCACCATGATAGATCTTGCGTGTGCGTACGAATGTTTTTGAAATTACTGCGTTTACCAACGGTGGCATCTGAACCAGGTCTATGTGTAGATGTTATATGCACGAGTAGAACACAAAGAGTTGTGGGCGATAATAGTCATACTTCTTACCAGCATGTCATACTTTGATTCGGTGCTATTGTTGGATGAAGCGTCCCGGACCGACATTACGCGTACGCTTACGTGAGACTGGTTCCACCGACGTGCTTTGCACACAGGTGGCTGGTTGGTGTCAGTTTCTCCAACTTTAGTTGAATCGAGTGTGACAACGCCCGGTCCTTGTTGAAGGTTAAAACAGCACACTTGACGAAAAACCATTGTGGTTTTGATGCCACTAGTAGAAAAAGGGTCAAACGTGAAGCACATTAGTGCCGGTTTGTATTAGAGCCGGCACAAATGTATACATTAGTGCCGGTTCCAACGGCTAGCCTTTAGCACCAGTTCGTGGCTAACCTTTAGCACCGGTTCGTGCCACGAACCGGTACTAATGAGGGTGGTGGCAGGATGTTGTCGATCTGGCCCCCTCCAAAGATTTAGTACCGGTTAGTGCCACGAACCGTACTATAGGTCCTCCTACATATAAACCCTTCGTCCAGCTCGCTCTGTTGTTCCCCCTTTCCCCTCTCCTCTCCTCTCTGTTCTTCCTCTTCTCCCCTCGAGCTCATCACACATTTTGCCCAAAATTTGTCAAGATTTGAAGGCCCCCATCCATTCAAGTGATCACAAAGGTTAGCAACTTTGTCCTTTCATCTCTCATTGCTAGATTAGCTCTTGCATTGGTTTATATAGTTATTAATTTGTGAGTTTAGTAATTTGGGAGGAAATATATATATGTGCTAGTATTTGATTTATATGCAATTTGAGGTCAAAATAACACTTAGTTTGCATATGTAGGTGTGGTTTACTTAGTGCCTTCTAAATCTCTGTCGTAACCACCGTCGATCGCCCACACCATCCCGTCGCCGGCACCACCTTGTGGTGAGCCTCTTGTTCATGAAATTTTATATAAAAAATTGATGTTTGTGTGATTTGGATATATAGTTACTCGTATAATAATTATCTTACCCGTACGTTGTTTGTTATACATAGTGCCATGGTTTTGATATCCGTCCCCGTCGGCCCTCGTCCTTGTTATGATTCGGATGTGGTATATTCTCTTTTAAAACTATTTGTTGCATTTCGTGTTTATGACAAATTATGCCCATCAAGTTGACATAGATATTTTTATCTAGGAGGTATGTGAACCGGAAATTCCAACCGACCCTATTGTCGAGAGGTTAAATTTAGTTGAAAGAGAAAACGAGTACTTGAAAGAAAAATTGAAAAGAATTGAGGGGGAGAAGATGGAATTGGAGTTGCATGTTGCCGATGTAAATCGATGATCACAAGATCAAGATGGAGAAAATGCGCTTGAATATTAGAAAGATTAGAAAATATGCCATCGATAGTGAGGCTTGGTATCATTATGCTGTTCGATCAATTGTTACCTTAGTTGCGATCTTGATTGCATTTGTTGTTGCATTTAAATGCTTTAGCTAGAGAGTTATTTGTTTGTTGCATTTAAGTGTTGTATGAACTTTATGTATGAACTTGTATTAATTTGGTCTATTCGGTGTTGTGTAATGAAGATGAGCCAGCAATGGATGTACGATGACCGATGCTCTCCCCAGTTCGTTGAGGGCGTGCATACTTTTACGCTTGCGGCTAAGGCAAACAAGCGGGCGGATGGTTTTATGCCTTGTCCATGTGCTGGCTGTAAGAATGGTCATAATTACTCTCGTCAAGAACCATTCACGTCCACTGTTTGAGTCGGTTTCATGCCCCACTATAATGTTTGGACCAAGCACGGAGAAAGAGGAGTTATGATGGAAGACAATGAAGAAGAAGAGGACGACGACAGCTATCCCGGCCATGGGTTCCCTGAATACGATGATACAACAATGGGGAAGAAGCTGAGCGGTAATGCGGGAAGAAGCTGGGCGGCAATGCGGAAGAAGCTGAATAAGAGGCATCGGATGAGCCCGTTGATGATCTAGGTCGGGCCATTGCCGATGCAAAGAGAAACTGCGCAAGTGATTTGGAGAAGAAGAAGTTGCAGCGCATGTTAGAGGATCACAAAAATTGTTGTACCCGAATTGCGTGGGTGACAAGAAAAAGCTGGGCACCACACTCGAATTGCTGCAATGGAAGGCGAGAATGGTGTATCGACAAGGGATTGGGAAAGTTGCTGGTAATGATAAAGGATATGCTTCCAAAGGACAACGAATTGCCCGAGAGTGCGTCTGAAGCAAAGAAGGCTGTCTACCCTCTAGGGTTAGAGGTGCAGAAGATACATGCATGCCCTAATGATTGCATCCTCTACGCGGTGAGTACGAGGATTTGAGCGCTTGCCGGTATGTGGTGCATTGCGCTATAAGATCAGCCGCGATGAGCATGGTGATGTCGAGGGCGCGCGCCCAGAAGAAGATTCCTACCAAGGTGATGTGGTATTCTCCTATAATACCATGGTTGAAACGTTTGTTCCAAAACAAAGAGCATGCCAAGGCGTCGATGGCAAGGAGAAGACCGTAAGAAAGGCGGAAAGTTGAGAGTACCAATGACGGGTCGCAGTGGAGAAAAATCGAAAGAAATGCGGAAGGAGTTTGCGATGATGCAAGGAGCGTATGGTTTGGTCTAAGCGCAGATGGCATTAATCCTTTTGGGGAGCAGAGCAGCAACCATAGCACCTGGCCTGTGACTCTATGTTTGTATAACCTTCCTCCTTGGTTGTGCATGAAGCGGAAGTTCATTATGATGCGGTGCTCATCCAAGGCCCTAAGCAACCCGCAACGACATTGATGTGTACCTAAGGCCATTAGTTGAAGAACTCTTACAACTGTGGAATGGAACAGGTGTACATGCGTGGGATGAGCACATGGGGAAGAATTTGACCTAAAGGCGTTGCTGTTCGTGACCATCAATGATTGGCCTGCTCTCGGTAACCTTCGGAGACAGACAAACAAGGGATACCGCGGATGCACGCACTGTTTGGATGATACCGACGATATATATTTGAATAGTTGTATGAAGAATGTGTACAGGGACATCGCCGATTTCTTCCGAGCAGGCATCCCGTAAGAAATAAAGGCAAGCATTTCAAAGGTGAGGCGGATCACGGACGAAGCCTCGCCACCGTCTCGGTGCTGATGTACATGATATGGTCAAGGATTTGAAGGTGATATTTGGAAAGGGTCTGGCGGACAACCTGTTCCAAAGGACGCCGACGGACGCGCACCCATGTGGAAGAAGAAATCTATATTTTGGGACCTGCCATATTGGAAAGACCTAGAGGTCCGCTCCACAATCGACGTGATGCGTGTGACGAAGAATCTTTGCGTGACCCTGCTTGGCTTGTTGGGCGTGTATGGGAAGACAAAAGATACACACGAGGCACGGAGGACCAGCAACGTATGCACGGAGAAGACGGCATATATCGAGGTCATGCAAGCTACGCTCTTACCAAAGAAGAAAGGAAATCTTCTTTGAATGCCTGCTCGATATTAAGGTACCGTTTGGCTTCTCGTCGAATATAAAGGGAATAATAAACATGGCAGAGAAAAGTTCCGAACCTAAAGTCTCATGACTGCCACGTGATTATGACGCAACCGCTTCCGGTTGCATTGAGGGGCTTCTACGGAAAACGTTCGATTAGCCATTGTGAAGCTATGTGCATTTCTCAATGCAATCTCTCGAAGGTAATCGCTCAAAATCATACCAAGGTTATAGAATGATTTGGTGCAATGTCTTGTCGGTTCGAGTTGGTGTTCCCACCATCCTTGTTCAACATCATGGCGCACGTCCTAGTTCACCTATCTTGAAGAGATTAACGTTTTGGGTCCTGTATTTCTACACAATATGTTCCCTTTGAGAGGTTCATGGAGTCTTAAAGAAATATGTTCATAACCGTGCTAGGCGGAAGGAAGCATCTCCAAGGGCCATCAAAATGAGGAGGTGATTGAGTTTTGTATTGACTTTATTCCTGACCTTAAGCCGATTGGTGTTCCTGAATCGCGGCATGAGGGCAGACTGGATGGAAAAGGCACGCTAGGAGGGGAACAAATAATATGTATGGACGGACATTCTCTCCTTTGAAGCACACTACACAGTTCTACAGAATTCTGCCTTGGTGGCTCCGTATATGGATGAACACAAGAATTTGCTACGCTCCAAACACCGGAGCGGTCGATGACTGGACTACACGTGAACAAACCAGGAGTTTCGCCACTGGTTGCGAACCACGCACCATGCATGACACCTCTATTGAAGATGACCTGTACTTTCTGTCCTAGTTACCATCTTGAATATAATGACTTTCAAAGGGTGCGAGATAAATGGTAATACATTTTACACGATCGCCCAAGATAAGAAGAGCACCAACCAAAACAGTGGTGTCCGCTTTGATGCAGAAACCAAGGCGGAAAGGAAACATATTATGGTTATATACAGGACATATGGGAACTTGACTATCGACGTGGTTTAAAGGTCCCTTTGTTTCGTGCAAATGGGTCAATATGATACGAGGCGGGTAACGGAAGACCCGATGACGGAATGACAACAAGGATCTCAACAATCTTGCGTATGCGAGACGAACCATTCGTCCTAGCCAATGATGTGGCACAGGTTTTCTGTGTGAAGGACATGTCTACCAAGCCAAGAAAAAGAAAAGATAAGGAAGCAAATGCATCGTACGATGAGCCAAAGCGGCACATAGTTCTTTTTGGGAAGAGAAACATCGTGGGAGTGGATGACAAGACAGACAAGTCAGAAGATTATGAAAAGTTTGATGAAATTTCTCCATTCACAGTGAATATTGACCCGAGCATCCCGTTAAATGATGAAGATTTTCCATGGTTACGGCGTAAAGGGACACACGCGAAGAAAAACTTTCACACCCAAAGATCTGGGATGTGATCGGCTTCACTATCATCACTTTCTTCTGTGTTTCACACCCAGAGGGGAATCTCTGTAATAGTTAGGGTAGTTATGTGTTTTGGCATTTGAAACGTGAAGAAATTTTATGTGCAAACAAATTCTTTCATGCCTTTACTGATTTTTAAAGTTAAATTATTCACAAACTAGTGATTCACACTAATTTCAAATAATTCAAAATTTAAACTATTCAAATTTTAAAACTACAGGCACTAACAGAAAGTTTGTAATTTTTTGTACCTAAAGCAAAAATATTCACAAAGAAACTCTAAATACACAAAAAAACACAAAAATAAATAAAGCAAAAAAGCCCACCTACTAGGCCATAGCGGCCTGCATACGACTAGAAACGCAACCTGTTGTTGCGCCAGATGCAGGCCCAAAAGGCCAAATGGGCCCACAGGCAACAAAGAACACGTAGGCCCAGTGGGCCTGCTTTGGAGAGGAGCTCGTGAGAGCGACCGCACGGGGTTTATAAACCAGTCTGGTCGCACCTCGGCTAGCGAGGTGGGACTAAACTTGCCGCACCGCACCTGCCCAGCAAGACTTTTAGTACCGGTTGGAGCCACCAACCGGTACTAAAGGGGTGGCCTTTAGTACCGGTTTGTGCCACCACCCGGTACTAAAGGGGTGGCCTTTAGTACCGGTTTGTGCCACCACCCGGTACTAAAGGGGGTCGCTTCCTGCTGCTTGGGCTGGCCAAAACAGACCTTTAGTACCGGTTGGTGGCACAAACCGGTACTAAAGGTGCCTTCTATATATACAACACTTCGAAAAATTTCATTCTCCCTTTGTTTCCCCATTGAACCGCCTCCCCGATCGATCGACGCCACACCGACCCGTCGCCGTCGCCGCCCTGTCGCCGCCCGTCCCGTCGCCGCCCGGGCCCGTCCCGTCGCGCCCGTCCCTGCGTCGCCGCCCAGCACGTCCGCCCGACCCGTCGCTGCCCGCTGTCGCCTCGCCGTCGCCATCGCCCATGTGAGCTCTCCCCTCTAACCCTCTCCCTGCTCAAGGGCCACCATGGGCGCCGCCCTCCCCGAGCCCATACACACACACACAAGCATGATGAACACACACACACATACACGTATATATGTATGAATGCATGTATATATTAGTATATATACGTATTTTGTATGTTTAATTAGTTTAGATTTTTTTAGATTTTTTTTTCACTAGTATATATGTATGAATGCATGTTAGATGGATATAATTAGTGTTTAATTAGTATGGAATTTTTTTATATAATGTTGTTTTTCTGTTTTTAATGGATGTATTGAAATTGTTTTTTCTGTTTTTAGTGTTAGATGCTTAATTAGTATGAAATAGTATATAGATTTTTGAAATAGTAGAAATGTTAGAAATTTTAGTTATCAAAATCCAATCATTAAAAAAATATTATTTTTGCGGGCATATAGCTAGTATTTGTTCTCGATGATGCCCGGCCCGCATCCTCGCCGTCGACCCGTCCGCTACGACGTCCAGCCAGCCCATGTCCGGGACTGGCTCACTGGCTGGCACCGGAGGTGCTGCTCGAGAGGCGCGCCGCTTGATGAGGAACCCGCCCGGGTCCCGTCGTCGACCCTGATCTCGTTTGGTGGCGTTAGCGTGGGCCAGTCTCGGTGCGGAGGGACCCGGCCCGCCGGAGGAGGTGCGTCGCCGTGTCGTGGAGGAGGAGGACGAGCACGCCCATCGCTACATGGTTGCGTTAGAGGCGGCAGGTTCTCCAATACCGGCAAGATCTTGAGGATCTCACTTCAGCTATGATCCCGTGAGGGTTCCTTCTCTTTGGGTGTCCACCGCCCTGACGCAGGAACCGCGAGTGTCCTAGATTCTTCCGTAGTATTCGATCTTTAATTAGCTAGCCAGATGATGTACTATTCAATATTATATATTATTCGAGACGATGTATTCGAGATTGTATCTATTATTCTAGACGAAGTATTCGAGATTATATCTATTATTCGAGACGATGTAATTTGAATACTAAATTGTTTTATATTTCTTTTGAATTAGTTAAATAAAAGCTATGGCGCATAATACCGACGAGAGAGGAGAACAGACCATGTTCGATATGATACGCGGGCCGATGATAATCAGAATGAAGAAGATTATGACGGCTCCGAATTTCTAAACAACACCGGAGAGGGTGATATGATATTCGATTGCGACGACCGAATTGATGAAGTCATGAACTACGATTATGACGGTGACGAAGAACATGTTGATCCTGAAACAACAAAGACCGGCGAGGTATATATATTTATATAAGCAGGTTTCGGTGATCATCACATGTTTTAAATGACTTGAAGATATATTAACGAATCGATCTTTGTTCTTTCAGCCATCCGGATCGAGCAAATCTTCGTGCAAAAGGACTAAACGAGGCCCGAACAAAAAGTTGAAGGAGGGCGTAAAGTACAATATCGAGGCGATCGGACCTAATGGCGAACCATTAGCGCCTAAGAAGATTATGGACAAGTTCATTCGTCAAGGCGGAGTTCTTGTGAAGGACCAACTCCGATCTCCCTTCAAGAATGGAGAGAGCCAGCAGAAAGACAAAGGACAAAAAGGCAAAGAGGACGCTGCTCCACGCCCGGATGTTACTTTTGTCGACAAGAATCAAAAGATCTGCTTTGGGATACTCTCATGGAACATTTCACCCTACCGATCATTTCACGAAAGCAGATGTGCGAGAAAGTCAAGGACACTGCTCTTAGGAAGATGGCGGTTGCATTCAAGAACCACAAGAATCGTGAATGGGACAAGTACGTCAAGGGAGGAAGGAAGACTCCGATTCGAGGGAACACTAGAGAACCAACGTGCTCATTGGGACGATTTCGTGAAATTCAAGGATTCGAATTAGCTAAGGAACGGTCGAGAATAAACAAGAAGAATGCCAAAAAAGGATAAATTCCATAAGTTGGGGCCAGGTGGCTATCGCGGTGGCAATGCCTAAGTGGGATAAGTCCGAGAAAGAGATGGAGGATGTAGGTGTCACTCGGATACTAGAGCTGGCCCCCAGTGCGAGAACTTGGTTCTATGCGCATGGGGGAGTTGGACCAAGACAGCAAAGTTTCGACGAAGGCATGTCTGAACGGAGCCGACGATGCGATACTTGTTGCAATAGAAGAGGCACGATCGGGGTGTTCCAGCCCAACAGAGAGAACGAGCTTACACGTGCCTCGGGAAATCCTGAACACCGGGAAGAACACGAGGCAAGGGCGCTATTCCGTGGTATGAGGGTTTTAGACTGGAACAACGACTACGTAACCCGTGCGAGAATGAAGATTGCGGAGGAGAAGAAGAGGAAGATGGAGGAGGAGCAGAGGAAGCGGGACTATGAACGCCTTCAAGGCCTAGAAGCAAGTCAAGCGGAATTGGCGGTCAAATTCCAGCAGCGGCAGGAGCAGATCGACTCACTTAGCCAGCAAAGGGGTCTCGGCAGAATGCAGCAGCTAGCGGATGATCCAGCATTGGATAGCACCGCCCCATCCATGCAGAGAAGCAGCGTGGGTTCCGCCCGGACGATGCAATGTTGGGTAGATACCCGTGGATGACATCACGGAGAACACTAGCTGCGAGCTACGTCGTCAAAATGAAGAACATATCCATGAAGGTGGCGGACGGAGAAGCTTTTCCAGCTACCCCAAAGCAACCTACCATTGCATCCCGATTCCAGAGGGCTATGCTCGTGTCATGGTTGACGAGGTGGTGCAGCCATATTCGGGCTAGAGCTTGACATTCCCGGAGGTGAGGACGAGCGCTTTCTTGGAGACGCCAACCATCGATCATCCTATGGAAAAAGGATTGCATCATCTTCAAGGCCACCGACACACGTCATCGACTCCTCGTCAAGTCCGCCACCGAGTCAGCAGCCTCTTGCTCCTGCAAGTCCACCAAGTCCGCAAAGTGTCGAGCCACTCCTCCTCCAAGTCCGCAAAGTGTCGAGCCACCTCCTCCTCCAAGTCCGCCACAGCGTCGACGCCCACTCCTCCTCCAAGTCCGCACAACCTCAGGCCACCTCCTCCAAGTCCGCACATCTTGAGCAGCCACCTCCTCGTCCAACTCAGCCCGTCGGCCGGCGTCTCCGCGCCTCAAGAATTGCAGAAGAGACACCCGCAGCTATGGTGCGTGGCGCACGAGTCGAGGTAGTAGAGGAAGTACAGCGAGGCAAGCGATATAAATATGGTCCAAGCCTCACGCCTCTTCCGCAGAGGTCTTATGACAGGTCCGAGGAGGAAATCGCAGCCATATCAAGTCCGAGGTGGAAGCCCATTTTGCACCGAAACCGCCACCACCGCCAAGGGAGAAAGTGCACGAGGAAACGATTGACCACTTCATTCGTATGGCTCAACCACCAGCTCCCAAGCCTGTTGACACAGACTATGAGCGCCACATCGGGAAGTTAAATCGAGCACGCTCACGTAAGGAGGCGAGCTCGGATCGAGCAAACAAGAAGCGCTTGTCAAAAATGCGGAAAACCATTCCCACCGGGAGAACAGCAGCGCAATCGATCCCTCGCTTGTTGTGCCAACAACACGTGATAAAGACGTCGCCCAATATTATTGTGGGCAAACAGTTTACGCTCTGAGGTGGGCAATGTGGTAATAACGGAGGACCATATAATGCAGGCTGAAGTTCTCAAAATCACTGTTGGACAACTCCTCGAGATCGAGCCCATGCCTTTGCTTAGAGAGGATGAAATAAAGCGGAAATATGTCCGGGCCAACCTTTGGTCCATCCAGACAAGGTCAAGAACCTCCCAACGAGAATGTATGAATTGCATCAATGGTACATGAACATTACCAAGATTTCGATCGATTGTCCCTCATGGTGAATGTCAAGGAGGAGCATTACATCCATGAGAAAGCTGTGTCCGTTGAGTATTCTGAACTGTTTCAGTTATACAATCAAGACGCACTCGACAAATCTATCGCCGCTATTGTTTGTAAGTGATTTCTTTCTGTAATTTAAGTCTCAAGCTAGTTGTACTGATCCTTTTGATCAATCATTACCTGTAATTATCCTCACTATTTTCTTTTACGTGGTATTATATGCAGGATGAAGATATATGAAATGAGAAAAGGTGGACGCTTTGGCATCGGGTTCATTGACCCAAACACCGTTAATGAATACACATGGAATCTAAATCCACATTATCAAAAGGACGTAGAGGACAACATGCTAGAGTTCTTGAAGCGCCTCAAATACAATGAAGATATACTACTTCCTTACAACTTCCAAAGAGTCACACTGTCTTGTACTACAAATTATCTGTTTTTGCCTACTAGCTAGCTACATGTTTTTGCTTTACATATGCCCGCTTAATTAAGACATGCAAACGTGTGTGCATGCAGATTTCACTGGTCTTGTGTATCATTAAAGTTGACGCCGAACAGTTGAAATATGGACTCACTACTCAAAGAAAAACTGACTATAACATCTTGTTCGGGATAGTCAACAGGTAATTTCAATCATTATTAACTATATATCTCGCCTATTTAGTTCGTCATTTTTCATGATATGAACTATTTAATAACCCCTTTATTCATTTTCTTTGTCGGCGGCAGGGCTTGGGCAAGGTTCATCAACGTGACCCGGAGAATGGAAACAAAAGCTTAAATGGTTTCACCCAAGGTAAGTAATTAAGTAGTACTAGCTAGCTAGCTAGCTACCATCACTTTAATTATCATGCTTGATTAATTATTATCTGATCAAGTTCCATTCTCGTAAAGGCCCTGAAGAAGGCGCAGGGGTCTGATCTGTGTGCATTCTGCGTTTGCGAGAACATTCGTGTCAGGACCCCGATCCTAAGTCACACCGATCTAGCCGGTAACACATCATATCACTTTGCGGCCTCACGCACGGTATTCCCACGGGTGTCGCCTTACCATGGCCCGGGACCGTTTGCGCCTCTTGGCTCACATATATGATAGTGTCGCTAGCATCCATATGACAAAGAACCCGGGCCGACATGGCTAGTCGTGAACCCAAAGCGGCGCTAACCCATGGGGACAGGCATACATGAATCACATCGAGCATGTCGGTCATCAACGTATAAATTCGGGCTGTAGCACTGGGCTAACAGGACTCCGGTATCCCGGGCTGTAGCAGGCTAGGCAGGACTCCGAATAACACCGTGTGACATTTCCCCGAAGGGACAGTATATAGGAACGGTGAAACACATGCCGCCAGTCAAGTGTCCAAGCAGTAGTGCTTTGGGCTAGCAGGACTCGTGAACCGGGCTGTAGCGGACTACTATCGCCGTAAGCACGAGACTACATTCCCCATATGAGAGGCTGCCGAGGATAAACAACTAGTTTGTCGGATCCCACACATACCAAGCATTTCAAACATACACACAATATGCTCAATATGTGTAAATACGACGTGGCATCACAACATAACGCTACGACTCAAATATTTATTCATTAGGCTCCGAGGAGCGAGATATTACAAACATGGGTCTCATGACCCAACACTCAAAAGCATACAATCAAAAGCACAAGCGGAAGCTAAACATGTCTGAGTACAGACAACTATAAATGGAAAAGGCTAAGAAGCCTGACTATCTACCAGATCCTGCCGAGGGCACAAGATCGTAGCTGAGGTAACAAGCTAAACGTCGAAGCCCACATGGAACTACTAGCGAGACTGACGTCTCTCTGCAAAACATAAAATAAGCAAACGTGAGTACAATTGTACTCAGCAAGACTTACATCAGAACTAGCTACATATGCATCATTATCAAAAGGGGGTGGTGGAGTTTGACTACAGCAAGCCAGCTTTGACTCGGTGGCTATCCTGAACTACGACTGCAAGTAACTCTTTTGAGGTGGCGCACACGAGACCACATATTCACCATGGCAATACACCACTATGAAACCGCTCCCGTCTCCCTACGAGAACGCCATCCATAGCACTCACGCTTATCTTGCGCATTTTAGGGTATCCACTTTCACTTGTCTATGAACCGATATAGGCAACCCGAAGTCCTTTTCCGCGACACGGCTATTCAATAGATCATATTAAACCCTGCAAGGGTGTACTTCTTCACACACGCTCACCACTTACCGCCGCCACACGACATGTACTCGCAACATTCAAGCGGAAGCCTAACGTGGGTGTCGGCCACGCCTACCAAAACACTCAAGTCCCTAGTCCAGTTTATCGCCTATTCGGGTTCCATCCGCAGGAGTCCGCCGAGGTTTCCCATACAGCCCCGAACGATGTGTGCAGGGTTCCCGAGATACCAAACGGGCATTCGGTACACCAGGCCACGGTGCCTACTGCAACACAACCCACCCCTAAGGTCAGCGCTATGCGTGCGGCCCCAAAGATGCTACAAATACCGAAACTACTTGCAACTCCCTGACCGAGGACAAGGGTGGTCAAGAAGCGAGAGGGTCCATTGGTTTCGGGCCCAATGCGTGGTAGTAACTGTATCATGGATCACAAACACATAACTCAGTTCCTGAGGACGGCTGCAATGAGACAACCCACCATGTACTCCTACATGGCCTCTCACCGCTACCTTTACCAAATCGTGTTCACACACTTAGCTCACACACAATAGGACATGTTCATAACAATTCCAATTCATTCCCGATGAATCAGACCCGACTCAACTCTAAGCAGTAGCAGGCATGACAACAAGCATAAATGAGTAGGCACAACATGGCTCAAACAACTCCTACTCATGCTAGTGGGTTTCATCTAATTACTGTGGAATGACAGGTCATGCAGAGGATAAAGGGGTTCAGCTACCGCAGCAAGTAACACATGATTCGTTGTTGTCCTAATGCAGTAAAATAGAGCAGGAGCGAGAGAGTGGGATTATATCAAAATGAACAAGGGGGTTTTGCATGCCTGGCACTTCTGAAGATAATATAGTTCTTCATCGGTGTCATCGAACAATCGCTTAACGCCGCTCACCGAGAGGGACAATTACCGGCAACTGAGAAAGAACACAATCAATGCAATGCACATTCACATGAATGACATGTCATGTTAAGGTACTGAATACACCTAATGCAATATCTAGCCAGGTTAATTGAAGTGGAATTCAAACAAGGTTAGACTCCAACTCCAAATGCTAGTTCATAAATTACCTTAATCATGATTCATCCTATTCAGTGAGGTTAACTTGTTCAAACATGCATGATCATGGCATAAACAGATTCTTCATATTTTTCTGATCATTTTTCATATATAAATTATTTCAATCCGAGTTACGGTTGAATTTCTATGAATTTTAGAAGTTTAGAGTATTTTCTGAAATTCCCTGAATTATTATAAATCCAGAAAATGATTATGGCGTCAGCACCACGTCAGTGTGACGTCAGCAAGTCGACATGGTTGACCAGAGTCAAACCTGTGGCGCGGGACCCACGGGTCAGAGTCATTAGGCTAACTAATTTTAGTTAGTCCTTAATCCTAGGTTTAATTAGCGGTATGGCCCACACGCCGCTGACCGAAGGGGTCAAATCCTGGTCAACGGGGCTAATCCACCGCGTCTAGCCGCCGCAACGTCCGAGACGGCGGCGATGCGCGGAATCGCAGCACGGGCCACGGTTCGAGGCGCGGTTGGCACCGTTGGAACCCCGAGCCTCGTCCGCGTCGGCTGGTGCTAGTGGGGTCGCCGGAGACGACCTAGATCGACGGCGGTGTCCGCTTCCGCGGCGGCCGAGCTCGGTGGTTGCGGCTGGGGGCTAGAGCTCATGGGCGAGGGAGCTGAACAGGCAGCGAAGAGGGAGGTGCTCGAGAGCATGCCGAGCTACTATGCGAGGCGAGGTGCTCGAGAGACGGAGCTCGCCGCCATGGCGGACGGCGGCTTGGTGCTTTCATGGGCGGCGGCTGGGCTGCGAGAGAGAGAGAGATGAGGGGAAACGACGGCAAGCTCACAGGGAGGAGGCAGGGTGGCTCAGTGGGTTCGGGGACGACCTCCAGCGCGCGAACGACGGCGGCGGCCGGCGAGTAGATGCGGCAATGGCGAGCTCGAAGACGACGGTGTGGCGATCCTTGGCTTGCGTGGCTCGGCGAAGAGGGAGATGGAGTTGCGCCGGACCTTCCGGACACGGGGGAGGGGCGAGGAGGTGGCGGTGGCCGCGGTGGTGGCGAGCGACGGCGACGGGCGTGTTCGGTGGCGTCGTGGGGAGAGAGAGCAGAGGAGGGAGAGGAGCTCGGGGAGAGAGTGAGGGGCCTGGGGGGGTGCGTGGCGTCTCCGAGCGTCGAGGAGGAGGGCCGGGAAGCAGGAGGTGGCGTCGGTGGTCGTCGGGCAAGCGCCACGCCTCGCCTCTGCCTACTGGCAGAGGAAGACGACGAGCGGCGAGGCGGTGGTGGGCTGGGCCACCAGCTGGGCCGTCGAGGGGGAGGGGGGAGAGAAGGCTGGGCCAGGTGGGCTGCGCAGGTAAGCCAGGTAAGGTATTCTCTCTCTCTCTTTTATTTCCATTTTCTATTTTCTGTAATTATGTTTGGCTTTAATAAAAATGCCAGGGCATTTCCAAAAATCATGAAACTGGTCAATGTCACTGTTTGGAATATTTCCAACAACAAATGTTTCAGTTTATGATTATTTGAGCATTTAAAATATTTTATAGTATTTAAATGCCCAAATGCAAATACCATATGAATTAATTCAAAAGTCCAAATGTCATGGAAAATGTGCAACATCTCTGTTATCTTGTTTCAAGCATTTTTCCAAAAATGGTGAACATTTTGAAGGCCATTTGGTTCATTGAAAAATATTTCTTAGTTGAACCTATTTGAATTGTTTTTGGTGCTAGGGCTTGGTCATCCCCATTTCAAATTTTCATGAAAATTAAACATGATGCATGGATGCAATGCCACTGGTTACAAGCAAGCTCTAGGGCTGATCTGGGGCTGTGACAATTCGCATGATGGCGTCTGAAAGGAGCAGATCTCAAAGACAGGAATGGGTACGCTTGTCAAAACACTATTCACAATTTTTACACCATTATCGATATCTAGTCACACAACTAATACACATGCATATTGATCTCCTTCTTAACAGTTCACAGAGGTGGGGAGAAGCTCCTAGAAGCGGAGCGCGAGAAGCACTTCAAGAGGAAATAGCGGGATTTTTGCTCGACCAGGTCATTAATCCGAAGGAGAATACTATTACCGCTACCGCCCCATCGTGCTCCGAAGGCACCAATTAGGCTAATGCCACTGGCTCCAAAGGCAACATGCATATGTAGGAGAAATTGTATATAGCTATACATGTGTGTATGTGTGAATTAATTAATATGATGGTTTGTGAGACATTGATGATATATATATATATGCATGATTGGTTCTACTAGAAATTCTATTTATATATACATACATACATATATATATATATATATATATATATATATATATATATATATATATATATATATATATATATATATATATATATAATAACGTGTACAATGTGTAGTATCGTAAAATACCAGCAAGCGAAAAAGAATTAAATTGATAACACAAATTTAATTGAAAATAAAAATAAAACAAAACTCATTAAACATTTAGTACCGATTGGTGTTACCAACCGGTACTAAAGGGTTCCCGGCCCCCGGAGCTGGCTCGTGCCACGTGGTTGGCCTTTAGCACCGGTTCGTGCTGAACCGGTACTAAGGGGGGGGCCTTTAGTGACCACACTTTAGTGCCGGTTGTGGAACCAGCACTAAAGGGCCTTACGAACCGGTGCTATTGCCCGGTTCTGCACTAGTGTGCGTAGGTAAGAACGGTTCTTTCTAAGCCCGTAGCAGCCACGTAAAACTTGCAACAACAAAGTAGAGGACGTCTAACTTGTTTTTACAGGGCATGTTGTGATGTGATATGGTCAAGACATGATTATATAAATTGTTGTATGAGATGATCATGTTTTGTAACACAGTTATCGGCAACTCGCAGGAGCCATATGGTTGTCGCTTTATTGTATGAAATGCAATCGCCATGTAATTGCTTTACTTTATCACTAAACGGTAGCGATAGTCGTAGAAGCAATAGTTGGCGAGACGACAACGATGCTTCGATGGAGATCAAGGTGTCAAGCCGGTGACGATGGTGATCATGACGGTGCTTTGGAGTTGGAGATCAAAGGCACAAGATGATGGTGGCCATATCATATCACTTATATTGGTTGCATGTGATGTTTATCCTTTATGCATCTTATTTTGCTTAGTTCGGTGGTAGCATTATAAGATGATCTCTCACTAAATTTCAAGGTATAAGTGTTCTCCCTGAGTATGCACCGTTGCTACGGTTCATCGGCCGAGACACCATGTGATGATCGGGTGTGATAAGCTCTACGTTCACATACAACGGGGGCAAGCCAGTTTTGCACATGCAGAATACTCGGGTTAAACTTGACGAGCCTAGCATATGCAGATATGGCCTCAGAGCACTGAGACCGAAAAGGTCGAGCGTGAATCATATAGTAGATATGATCAACATAGTGATGTTCACCATTGAAAACTAATCCATCTCACGTGATGATCGGACATGGTTTAGTTGATATGGATCACGTGATCACTTACATGATTAGGGGGATGTCTATCTAAGTGGGAGTTCTTAAGTAATATGATTAATTGAACTTTAATTTATCATGAACTTAGTACCTGATAGTATTTTGCATGTCTATGTTGTTGTAGATAGATGGCCTGTGTTGTTGTTCCGTTGAATTTTAATTCGTTCCTAGAGAAAGCTAAGTTGAAAGATGATGGTAGCAATTACACGGACTGGGTCCGTAACTTGAGGATTATCCTCATTGCTGCACAGAAGAATTACGTCCTAGAAGCACCGCTAGGTGACAACCCCGCTGCAGGAGCAACGCCAGATGTTATGAACGCCTGGCAGAGCAAAGCTAATGACTACTCGATAGTTTAGTGTGCCATGCTTTACGGCTTAGAACCGGGAATTGAACGGCGTTTTGAACGTCATGGAGCATATAAGATGTTCCAGGAGTTGAAGTTAATATTACAAGCAAATGCCCAGATTGAGAGATATGAAGTCTTCAATAAGTTCTACAGCTGCAAAATGGAGGAGAATAGTTCTGTCAGTGAACATATACTCAGAATGTCTGGGTACCACAACCACTTGACTCAAGTGATGATAGTTGATGTCTACTACACAACCTTCTTCTTGTAGACGTTGTTGGGCCTCCAAGTGCAGAGGTTTGTAGGACAGTAGCAAATTTCCCTCAAGTGGATGACCTAAGGTTAATCAATCCGTGGGAGGCGTAGGATGAAGATGGTCTCTCTCAAGCAACCCTGCAACCAAATAACAAAGAGTCTCTTGTGTCCCCCACACACCCAATACAATGGTAAATTGTATAGGTGCACTAGTTCGGCGAAGAGATGGTGATACAAGTGCAATATGGATGGTAGATATAGGTTTTTGTAATCTGAAATATAAAAACAACAAGGTAACAAGTAATAAAAGTGAGCGTAAACGGTATTGCAATGCTAGGAAACAAGGCCTAGGGTTCATACTTTCACTAGTGCAAGTTCTCTCAACAATAATAACATAATTGGATCATATAACTATCCCTCAACATGCAACAAAGAGTCACTCCAAAGTAACTAATAGCGGAGAACAAACGAATAGATTATGGTAGGGTACGAAACCACCTCAAAGTTATTCTTTCTGATCAATCTATTCAAGAGTCTGTAGTAAAATAACATGAAGCTATTCTTTTCGTTCGATCTATCATAGAGTTCGTACTAGAATAACACCTTAAGACACAAATCAACTAAAACCCTAATGTCACCTAGATACTCCAGTATCACCTCAAGTATCCGTGGGTATGATTATACGATATGCATCACACAAACTCAGAATCATCTATTCAACCAACACAAAGAACTTCAAAGAGTGCCCCAAAGTTTCCCACCGGAGAGTCAAGACGAAAACGTGTGCCAACCTCTATGCATAGGTTCATGGGCGGAACCCGCAAGTTGATCACCAAAACATACATCAAGTGGATCACGTGATATCCCATTGTCACCACAGATAAGCACTGCAAGACATACATCAAGTGTTCTCAAATCCATAAAGACACAATCCGATAAGATAACTTCAAAGGGAAAACACAATCCATTACAAGAGAGTAGAGGGGGAGAAACATCATAAGATCCAACTATAATAGCAAAGCTCGCAATACATCAAGATCGTGCCAAATCAAGAACACGAGAGAGAGAGAGAGAGAGAGAGAGATCAAACACATAGCTACTGGTACATACCATCAGCCCCGAGGGTGACCTACTCCCTCTTCGTCATGGAGAGCGTCAGGATGATGAAGATGGCCACCGGTGAGGGATCCCCCCTCCGGCAGGGTGCCGGAACAGGGTCCCGATTGGTTTTTGGTGGCTACAGAGGTTTGCGCCGGCGGAACTCCCGATATATTCTGTTCCCCGATGGTTTTAGGGTGTATGGATATATATAGGCGAAAGAAGTCGGTTAGAGAAGTCACGAGGGGCCCATGAGGGTGGAGGGCGCGCCCAGGGGGGTGGGCGCGCCCCCCTGCCTCGTGCCTTCCTCGTTGCTTCCCTTACGTACACTCCAAGTCTTCTGGATTGCTTCCGTTCCAAAAATAACTCTCCCGAAGGTTTCATTCCGTTTGGACTCCGATTGATATTCCTTTTCTGCGAAACACAAAAACAAGGAGAAAAACAGAAACTGGCACTGGGCTCTGGGTTAATAAGTTAGTCCCAAAAATAATATAAAAGTGCATAGTAAAGCCCATTAAACATCCAAGATGGATAATATAATAGCATGAATACTTCATAAATTATGGATACGTTGGAGACGTATCAATAGTGTCATTGACAGAGTTCTTCAATCACTGCCACCAAGCTACAAGAGCTTCGTGATGAACTATAATATGCAAGGGATGGATAATACAATTCCCGAGCTCTTCGTAATGCTAAAGGCTGCGGAGGTAGAAATCAAGAAGGAGCATCAAGTGTTGATGGTCAACAATACCACCAGTTTCAAGAAAAGGGGTAAAGGGAAGAAGGGGAACTTTAAGAAGAACAGCAAGCAAGTTGTTGCTCAAGTGAAGAAGTCCAAGTCTGGAACTAAGCCTGAGACTGAGTGCTTCTACTACAAAAGGACTGGTCACTGGAAGCGGAACTGCCCCAAGTATTTGGCGGAGAAGAAGGATGACAAAGTGAAAGGTATATTTTGTATTCATGTGATTGATGTGTACCTTATTAATGCTCACAGTAGCGCCTGGGTATTTGATATTGGTTCTGTTGCTAATATTTGCAACTCGAAACAGGCACTACAGATTAAGGGAAGATTGGCTAAGGACGAGGTGACGATGCGAATGGGAAATGGTTCCAAAGTCGATGTGATCGCCGTCGGCACGCTACCTCTACATCTACCTTCGAGATTAGTTCTAGACCTAAATAATTGTTATTTGGTGCCAGCGTTGAGCATGAACATTATATTTGGATCTTGTTTGATGCAAGATGGTTATTCATTTAAATCAGAGAATAATGGTTGTTCTATTTATATGAGTAATATATTTTATGCTCATGCACCATTGATGAGTGGTCTATTTTTACTAAATCTTGATAGTAGTGATACACATGTTCATAGTATTGAAGCCAAAAGATATAAGTTTAATAATGATAGTGCAACTTATTTCTGGCACTGCCGTTTAGGTCATATTGGTGTAAAGCGCATGAAGAAACTCCATGCTGATGGGCTTTTCGAATCACTTGATTATGAATCACTTGATGCTCGCGAACCACGCCTCAGGGGCAAGATGACTAAGACTCCATTCTCCAGAACAATGGGGCGAACAACAGACTTGTTGGAAATAATACATACTGATGTATGCGGTCCAATGAGTGTTGATGCTCGCGGCGGGTATCATTATTTTCTTACCTTCAAAGATGATTTGAGCAGATATGGGTATATCTACTTGATGAAACATAAGTCTGAAACATTTGAAAGTTCAAAGAATTTCAGAGTGAAGTGGAAAATCATCATAACAAGAAAATAAAGTTTCTAGGATCTGATCATGGAGGAAAATATTTGAGTTACGATTTTGGTCTTCATTTGAAACAATGCGGAATAGTTTCGCAACTCACGCCACCTGGAACACCACAGCGTAATTAATGGTGTGTCCGAACGTCGTAATCGTACTTTACTAGTTATGGTGCGATCTATGATGTCTCTCACTGATTTACCGCTATCGTTTTGGGGTTATGCTTTAGAGACGGCTGCATTCACGTTAAATAGGGCACCATATAAATCCGTTGATACGACACCTTATGAACTGTCATTTGGCAAGAAACCCAAGTTGTCGTTTTTTAAAGTTTGGGGCTGCGATTCTTATGTGAAAAAGCTTCAACCTGATAAGCTCGAACCCAAATCGGAGAAATGTGTCTTCAGAGGATACCCAAAGGACATTGTTGAGTACACCTTCTATCACAGATCCGAAGGCAAGATGTTCGTTGCTAAGAATGGATCCTTTCTAGAGAAGGAGTTTCTCTCGAAAGAAGTGAGTGGGAGGAAAGTAGAACTTGATGAGGTAACAGTACATGCTTCCTTATTGGAAAGTAGTTCATCACAGAAATCAGTTCCAGTGATTCCTACACCAGTAATTGAGGAAGCTAATGATGATGATCATGAAACTTCTAATCAAGTTACAACAGAATCTCGTAGGTCAACCAGAGTAAGATCCGCACCAGAGGCGTACGATAATCCTATTCTGTAAGTCATGTTACTTGACCATGACGAACCTACGAACTATGAGGAAGCGATGATGAGCCCAGATTCCACAAAATGGCTTGAGGCCATGAAATCTAAGATGGGATCCATGTATGAATGGACTTTGGTTGACTTGGCCGATGATCGGCAAGCCATAGAGAATAAATGGATCTCAAGAAAAAGACTGACGTTGACGGTAATGTTACTGTCTACAAAGCTCGACTTGTTGCGAAAGGTTTTCGACAAGTTCAAGGAGATAGATCAAGACGCTTAATTGGACTTTCACAAAGCAAATACCTTGACAAAGTTTTGAAGAAGTTTAAAATGGATCAGGCAAAGAAAGCGTTCTTGCATGTGTTACAGGGTGTGAAGTTAAGTCAGACTCAATGCCCGACCACTGCAGAAGATAGAGACAAAATGAAGGTCATTCCCTATGCTTCAGCCATAGGTTCTATCATGTATGCAATGCTATGTACCAGACCTGATGTGTGCCTTGCTATAAGTTTAGCAGGGAGGTACCAAAGTAATCCAAGAGTGGATCACTAGACAGCGGTCAAGAATATCCTGAAATACCAGAAAAGGACTAAGGATATGTTTCTCATTTATGGAGGTGACAAAGAGCTCTTCGTAAACAGTTACGTCGATGCAAGCTTTGAAACTAATTCGGATGACTCTAAGTCACGAACCGGATACATATTTTTATTGAATGGTGGAGTTGTCAGTTGGTGCAGTTCCAAGCAGAGCGTCGTGGAGGGATCTACATGTGAAGCAGAGTACATAGCTTCTTCGGAAGCAGCGAATGAAGGAGTCTGGATGAAGGAGTTCATATCCGATCTAGGTGTCATACCTAGTGCATCGGGTCCAATGAAAATCTTTTGTGACAGTACTGGTGTAATTGCCTTGGCAAAGGAATCCAGGTTTCACAAGAGAACCAAGCACATCAAGAGACGCTTCAATTCTATCCGCGATAAAGTCAAGGAGGGAGACATAGAGATTTGCAAGATACATACGGATCTGAATATTGCAGACTCGTTAACTAAGCCTCTCTCACGAGCAAAACATGATCAGCACCAAGACTCCATGGGTGTTAGAATCATTACAATGCAATCTAGATTATTGACTCTAGTGCAAGTGGGAGACTGAAAGAGTGTCACTAGGGGCAATAATACGCCTAGGGGCAATAATAAATTTGTTATTTATATTTCCTTATATCATGATAAATGTTTATTATTCATGCTAGAATTGTATTAACCGGAAACTTAGTACCTGTGTGAATACATAGACAAACAGAGTGTCACTAGTATGCCTCTACTTGACTAGCTCGTTAATCAAAGATGGTTAAGTTTCCTAGCCATGGACAAAGAGTTGTCATTTGACAAACGGGATCACATCATTAGAGAATGATGTGATTGACTTGACCCATCCGTTAGCTTAGCACGATGATCGTTTGGTTTGTTGCTATTTCTTTCTTCATAACTTATACATGTTCCTATGACTATGAGATTATGCAACTCCCGAATACCGGAGGAACACTTAGTGTGCTATCAAACATCGCAACATAACTGGGTGATTATAAAGATGCTCTACAGGTGTCTCCGATGGTGTTTGTTGAGTTGGCATAGATCGACATTAGGATTTGTCACTCCGAGTATCGGAGAGGTATCTCTGGGCCTTCTCGGTAATGCACATCACTATAAGCCTTGCAAGCATCTCTACTCCTAATGTCTCAGTTGGTACGTCGCGTTCCGGGTTTTATTTTCGTCCCACCTCACCCGGTCTTTTTTGGTACTTCTTTGGTACTTCCTCCCACCTCCCTCTCAGCCGCGAAAAACCAAGGAAAACCCCGCGATCGAGTCCCTTTACGCCCAACCTCCCGTCTCACGCTAAGCCGCATAGAACCAAAAAAACCTCAAGCCGAGTCCCCCGCCCGCCCCCACGCACTCCAGGCCCTAACATCCCGTCAAAGAGAGACGAAGCAAAAAAATCTACGAATAGGCAGCCGGTTATTTTTCGCTGGTTTTTATTTCGCCTCACCACTTTCGTTGGTTTTATTTCGCTGGTTTTATTTCGTCTCCCTCCCACCTGTCTTTTCGCTTCACCACCCACATAAACCCATCAGATTAGTTACCATAAAAAAATCGCAATCAATCAAGTATTGATGATCAGATTAGTTACCATATAAAAATAAATCGCAATCAATCAAGTATTGATGGGATATTTCCTTATATTGATGTGATTTCCCTTTTTATCATCAATCGTCTCTCTGCCTAAAAATGCGTAGCTTTCCTTTTAAACTTCACCACCCACATAAACCCATCAGATTAGTTACCATATAAAAATAAATCGCAATCAATCAAGTATTGATGATCAGATTAGTTACCGTATAAAAATAAATCGCAATCAATCAAGTATTGATGGGATATTTCCTTATATTGATGTGATTTTCCCTTTCTTATCATCAATCATCTCTACTGCCTAAAAAAATGCGTAGCTTTCCTTTTCGCTTCACCACCCACATAAACCCATCAGATTAGTTACCATATAAAAAATAAATCGCAATCAATCAAGTATTAATGATCAGATTAGTTACCATATAGAAAATAAATCGCAATCAATCAAGTATTGATGGGATATTTTCTTATATTGATGTGATTTTGCGTAGCTTTCCTTTTCCTGCCAACCGACCGCGTCCCGTCTCCCTACATCCGCCCTCGTTGCTCTGCCTCCCGCACGAAAAAAAAACCCTCTCGTTTGACCTCCCCCAAACCTCGCATGATGGAAAAACCTAGCCGCCTGCTTCCCCTCCTCTCGACCGCTCCATACGTCCAGATCGCAGCCCCATCCCCATCCTCCTCGCACGTCACGGCGGCCGATGGACTGCCGCCACCACCCTCCAACTCTCTCGCCGCCGCCGTCCTCCCGCTCGCTTGCCGCCGCCGTCGCCACCAATCCCGTCGAAGGCACCGTTGCTGCTATGTCGCCTCCTTTCCCCATCCAAGCCTGACCATGGCAACGGCGCCCTCTCATGTGTCCCGCGGTGAGGTTTTGGGAGGCGCGACCACAATCCAGTAGGGATCTCACCGCGGACCCGTCCGCTGGGATGGGTGTTGCCTCCGTTGCGAATGGGATCGAAGGGAGGGACTACTTCGTCGTCAAGGTCGGCGAGGCAGCGGCCGATTGGGAGCTCGGTTGTGAACATGGCAGTTCGTCCCCATGGAGGCGGCGGCCGTGGAGATTGGATGTGAAGCAACCCCACTTGTCGGTGGTGGAGGCTTGCCGTCCATGTGATCCTTTCTTCTCCCGGTATCCCCATTCCTTGCCTCCCATTACAAAAGCGAGCATAAATGAGAGCAGGGGCTGATTTTCATCACTTCATTTCTCATATTTTTTAGTTGCTTTTTTGAGATTATACAAGATGCTCTCGATCTGTTTTGTCAAATTACTTGGATCGTCTTATGGAATTGACAGCCATCGCATTTTTCACCTCATGTTATTTCTTAATCCTTGTCCCACTAGGCATCCACTACATGTTTGGTAATGACGTGATGTTGAGGCGGCTAGGAGAAGCTCAGCAGCCGGATCAAGGGCTATCGAGATGGATCTGGGAGCCAAGCGGTAGTTCTTCTGTTAAATTTTGGTTATTATCTTTTCTATTATTACGATTGTGGGATGGTTGATTTTGACTCGGTGTAACATTTGCATTTGTTTCCCCAGCTTGTTGGCATAGATCGTGGCAATGCGGCAACTAATCAAGAGCGAGGCAGTGCACATCGAGCTACGCTGAATGTAGCGAGCCAACCACAATTGGGTATGTTCACATGAGGGATGGGAGAGGAGAGGAACATTAACATTTTCATGATTTGGATGAAAATTTCAGTTCATAGTTTCTCCGTGCGTGGCAACACACTAACGGTACTCATGGGCTTAGGATGAAAGTAGCGCCAGCAGAATCGATGGGTTGGATGGGAAGGCGGTTGTTGCCCTTGTCCCTTGGTGCTAGCCTACCGTGGTGGCCTCACTAACTTGCTCATTGCGAATACGAGTTCGTGGGGTCGCGAGTTGCTGCAGATTTGTTTTTATCACTTTTTGCAATATTTATTGATGTATCCCTAACTCATCGAGTCAGTTTTATCTTTGATCTCCCATATACGCCAGCCTAAATATCCCATGGTCAGAATATTTGCATGGTTAGTGGACATTGTCCCTTTCTTTCTAATGTTTAATATTTTATATTGCCGATAGAAATAATTTTATCCGCTTGATTTAGGAAGTGCACATAGGTAGGTCAACATACTTTGTAGCTCTTTCGGATGTAAAAGCATATGTTGCATAAGAAATTATTATCTTCCAAGCATACTCACATTTCACTAACAAATAGGGGGAGGTTCAGACTTCAGAGCAATGATAAAAAGGTTTATTCCTCACTCTTTTGTTGGAATTTTAGTTCCAAGTTAACATGATTTCTTATCTCTACTCCTAATGTCTCAGTTGGTAGGTCGCGTTTCGGGTTTTATTTTCGTCCCACCTCACCCGGTCTTTTTTGGTACTTCTTTGGTACTTCCTCCCACCTCCCTCTCAGCCGCGAAAACCAAGGAAAACCCATGATCGAGTCCCGCGCGCCCAACCTCCGTCTCACGCTAAGCCGCATAGAACCAAAAAACCTCAAGGCGAGTCCCCGCCCGCCCCCACGCACTCCAGGCCCTAACATCCTGTCGCACCAAGAGAGCGAACCAAAAAATCTACTGAATAGTCCATGGTTATTTTTCACTGGTTTTATTTAGCCTCACCACTTTTGTTGGTTTTATTTCGCTGGTTTATTTCGTCTCCCTCCCACCTGTCTTTTCGCTTCACCACCCACATAAACCCATCAGATTAGTTACCATAAAAAAAATCGCAATCAATCAAGTATTGATAATCAGATTAGTTACCATATAAAAAATAAATCGCAATCAATCAAGTATTGATGGGATATTTCCTTATATTGATGTGATTTCCTTTTTATCATCAATCGTCTCTACTGCCTAAAAATGCATAGCTTTCCTTTTAAGCTTCACCACCCACATAAACCCATCAGATTAGTTACCATATAAAAATAAATCGCAATCAATCAAGTATTGATGATCAGATTAGTTACCGTATAAAAAATAAATCGCAATCAATCAAGTATTGATGGGATATTTCCTTATATTGATGTGATTTTCCTTTCTTATCATCAATCATCTCTACTGCCTAAAAAATGCGTAGCTTTCCTTTTAACTTCACCACCCACATAAACCCATCAGATTAGTTACCATATAAAAAATAAATCGCAATCAATCAAGTATTGATGATCAGATTAGTTACCATATAAAAAATGAATCCCAATAAATCAAGTATTGATGGGATATTTTCTTGTATTGATGTGATTTTGCGTAGCTTTCCTTTTCCTGCCAACCGACCGCGTCCCGTCTCCCTACATCCGCCCTCGTTGCTCTGCCTCCCGCACGAAAAAACCCCTCTCGTTTGACCTCCCCCAAACCCCGCATGATGGAAAAACCCAGCCGCCTGCTTCCCCTCCTCTCAACCGCTCCATACGTCCAGATCGCGGCCCCATCCCCATCCTCCTCGCACGTCACGGCGGCCGATGGACTGCCGCCACCACCCTCCTACTCTCTCACCGCCGCCGTCCTCCCGCTCGCTCGCTGCCGTCGTCGCCACCAATCCCGTCAAAGGCGCCGTTGCTGCTATGTCGCCACCTTTCCCCATCCAAGCCTGACCATGGCAACGGCGCCCTCTCATGTGTCCCGCGGTGAGGTTTGGGGAGGCGCGACCACAATCCAGTAGGGATCTCACCGCGGACCCGTCCGCTAGGATGGGTGTTGCCTCCGTTGCGAATGGGATCGAAGGGAGGGACTACTTCGTCGTCAAGGTCGGCGAGGCAGCGGCCGATTGGGAGCCCGGTTGTGAACATGGGAGTTCGTCCCCATGGAGGCGGCGGCGTGGAGATTGGATGTGAAGCAACCCCACTTGCGGTGGTGGAGGCTTGCCGTCCATGTGATCCTTTCTTCTCCCGGTATCCCCATTCCTTGCCTCCCATTACAAAAGCGAGCATAAATGAGAGCAGGGGCTGATTTTCATCACTTCATTTCTCATATTTTTAGTTGCTTTTTTGAGATTATACAAGATGCTCCCGATCTGTTTTGTCAAATTACTTGGATCGTCTTATGGAATTGACAGCCATCGCATTTTCACCTCATGTTATTTCTTAATCCTTGTCCCACTAGGCATCCACTACATGTTTGGTAATGGCGTGATGTTGAGGCGGCTAGGAGAAGCTCAGCAGCCAGATCAAGGGCTATCGAGATGGATCTGGGAGCCAAGCAGAGTTCTTCTGTTAAATTTTGGTTATTATCTTTTCTATTATTACGATTGTGGGATGGTTGATTTTGACTCGGTGTAACATTTGCATTTGTTTCCCCAGCTTGTTGGCATAGATCGTGGCAATGCGGCAACTAATCAAGAGCGAGGCGGTGCACATCGAGCTACGCTGAATGTAGTGAGCCAACCACGAATTGGGTATGTTCACATGAGGGATGGGAGAGGAGAGGAACATTAACATTTTCATGATTTGGATGAAAATTTCAGTTCATAGTTTCTCCGTGCGTGGCAACACACTAACGGTACTCATGGGCTTAGGATGAAAGTAGCGCCAGCAGAATCGATGGGTTGGATGGGAAGGCGGTTGTTGCCCTTGTCCCTTGGTGCTAGCCTACCGTGGTGGCCTCACTAACTTGCTCATTGCGAATCGAGTTCGTGGGGTCGCGAGTTGCTGCAGATTTGTTTTATCACTTTTGCAATATTTATTGATGTATCCCTAACTCATCGAGTCAGTTTTATCTTTGATCTCCCATATCGCCAGCCTAAATATCCCATGGTCGAATATTTGCATGGTTAGTGGACATTGTCCCTTTCTTTCTAATGTTTAATATTTTATATTGCCGATAGAAATAATTTTATCCGCTTGATTTAGGAAGTGCACATAGGTAGGTCAACATATTTTGTAGCTCTTTCGGATGTAAAAGCATATGTTGCATAAGAAATTATTATCTTCCAAGCATACTCACATTTCACTAACAAATAGGGGGAGGTTCAGACTTGAGCAATGATAAAAGGTTTATTCCTCACTCTTTTGTTGGAATTTTAGTTCCAAGTTAACATGATTTCTTATCCGCTTCATAAGTCATGCATCTGCTTAATTAGGTGACAAGTAGGGCTATTGTGGGGTTTGTTTAAACTCCAGCATAAGGAATTCTGGTTTAAGAAAAAAGACTTTTGGCTTCTTTAATTACAAATTGATTGCAACATCGTGTTAGTATGTGATTTCTCACATCTGGTTGTAATATTTGTGAAGACGTGCATTGCACGTGCACTTGGAAGCGGGCCCATGGCCCGCGCCGGACGGCGCCGACGCTGACCCGGGCCACCTCCTCCGCGTATTCTTGGAGCTGTGGCTGGCCGATTTACATGAAATTAATTCCGTCAGTTCTGGTGGCAAATATAATACACATAATCCATATTGTTATGCACTAGCGTGTGTGTGTGGAATAGATGGATTATGGTCCCGTACCCAATAAGATGGATATGTGTGTGTGTTAGAGAGAGGGAGAGGGGGAGAGAGAGTGAGGAAGAGGGAGGGAGTGTGTGAGTGTGAGGATTTGATGGTAAAAGAGGTCGCCAATGTCGTAATATTGAACTTTTTAAGTTAACGTGGCCCCGTTGCAACGCACGGGCATTCTTCTAGTTGTGACTAATGAGTTAGTTGCGGGATGATGCATTACGAAACGAGTAAAGAGACTTGCCGGTAATGAGATTGAACTAGGTATTGAGATAGCGACGATCGAATCTCAGGCAAGTAACATACCGATGACAAAGGGAACTACGTATGTTGTTGTGCGGTTTGACCGATAAAGATCTTCGTAGAATATGTAGGAATCAGTATGAGCATCCAGGTTCCGCTATTGGTTATTGACCGGAGATGAGTCTCGGTCATGTCTACATAGTTCTCGAACCCGTAGGGTCCGCACGCTTAATGTTCGGTGACGATCGGTATTATGAGTTTACGTGTTTTGATGTACCTGAAGGAAATATGCCCAAGAGGCAATAATAAAGTTGTTATTTATATTTCCTTATATCATGATAAATGTTTATTATTCATGCTAGAATTATATTAACCTGAAACCTAGTACATGTGTGAAGGAAATATGCCCTAGAGGCAATAATAAAGTTATTATTTATTTCCTTATATCATGATAAATGTTTATTATTCATGCTAGAATTGTATTAACCGGAAACTTAGTACATGTGTGAATACATAGACAAACATAGTGTCACTAGTATGCCTCTACTTGACTAGCTCGTTAATCGAAGATGGTTGAGTTTCTTAGCCATGGACATGAGTTGTCATTTGATTAACGGGATCACATCATTAGGAGAATGATGTGATTGACTTGACCCATTCCGTTAGCTTAGCACTTGATCGTTTAGTATGTTGCTATTGCTTTCTTCATGACTTATACATGTTCCTATAACTATGAGATTATGCAACTCCCGTTTACCTGAGGAACACTTCGTGTGCTACCAAACGTCACAACATAACTGGGTGATTATAAAGGTGCTCTACAGGTGTCTCCGAAGGTACTTGTTGGGTTGGCGTATTTCGAGATTAGGATTTGTCACTCCGATTGTCGGAGAGGTGTCTCTGAGCCCACTCGATAATGCACATCACTATAAGCCTTGCAAGCATTGTAACTAATGAGTTAGTTGCGGGATGATGTATTACGGAACGAGTAAAGAGACTTGCCGGTAACGAGATTGAACTAGGTATTGAGATACCACGATCAAATCTCGGGCAAGTAACATACCGATGAAAAAGGGAACAACGTATGTTGTTATGCGGTTTGATCGATAAAGATCGTCGTAGAATATGTGGGAGCCAATATGAGCATCCAGGTTCCGCTATTGGTTATTGACCAGAGACGTGTCTCGGTCATGTCTACATAGTTCTCGAACCCGTAGGGTCCGCACGTTTAACGTTTGGTGACGATTTGTATTATGAGTTTATGTGATTTGATGTACCGAAGGTAGTTCGGAGTCCCGTATGAGGTCGGGAACATGACGAGGAGTCTCAAAATGGTCGAGACGTAAAGATTGATATATTGGACGACTATATTCGGACATTGGAAAGGTTTTGATTGGTTCGGGTATTTTTCGGAGTACGGGGAGTTACGGGAATACGGGGAAGAAGTAAATGGGCCTTATTGGGCTTTAGGGGAGAGAGAGAGAGAGGCAGGTCGCCCCCCCCCCAATGACTAGTCCGAATTGGACTAGGGGGAGGGGCGGCGCCCCCTCCTTCCTTCTCTTCCCTCTTCCCCTTCCTTGTCTCCTACTCCTACTACTTGGAAGGGGAGGAATCCTACTCCCGGTGGGAGTAGGACTCCTCCAGGGCGCGCCATAGGGGCCAGCCCTCTCCCCCTCCTCCACTCCTTTATATACGTGGCAAGGGGGCACCCCATAGACACAACAATTGATCTCTTGATCTCTTAGCCGTGTGCGGTGCCCCCCTCCACCATATTCCACCTCGATCATATCATAGCGGTGCTTAAGCGAAGCCCTGCGTCGGTAGCATCATCATCACCGTCACCACGCCGTCGTGCTGAGGGAACTCTCCCGTGAAGCTCTGCTGGATCGGAGTTCGCGTGACGTCATCGAGCTGAACGTGTGCTGAACTCGGAGGTGACGTACGTTCGGTACTTGGATCGGTCGGATCGTGAAGACGTACGACTACATCAACCGCTTTGTGCTAACGCTTCCGCTTTTGGTCTATGAGGGTACGTGGACAACACTCTCCCCTCTCGTTGCTATGCATCACCATGATCCTGTGTATGCGTAGGAAATTTTTTGAAATTACTACGTTCCCCAACAATGTGTGGATACATAGACAAACAGAGTGTCACTAGTATGCCTCTACTTGACTAGCTCGTTGAATCAAAGATGGTTAAGTTTCCTAGCCATAGACATGAGTTGTCATTTGATTAACGGGATCACATCATTAGAGAATGATGTGATTGACTTGACTCATTCCGTTAGCTTAGCACTTGATCGTTTAGTATATTGCTATTGCTTTCTTCATGACTTATACATGTTTCTATGACTATGAGATTATGCAACTCCCGACTACCGGAGGAACACTTTGTATGCTACCAAACGTCAAAACGTAACTGGCTGATTATAAAGGTGCTCTACAGGTGGCTCCGATGGTACTTGTTGAGTTAGCATAGATCAAGATTAGGATTTGTCACTCCGATTATCGAAGAGGTATCTCTGGGCCCTCTCAGTAATGCACATCACTATAAGCCTTGCAACCAATATGACTAATGAGTTAGTTGCGGGATGATGCATTACGGAACGAGTAAAGAGACTTGTCGGTAACGGGATTGAACTAGGTATTGAGATACCGACGATCAAATCTCGGGCAAGTAACATACCGATGACAAAGGGAACAACGTATGTTGTTATGCGGTTGACCGATAAAGATCTTCGTAGAATATCTGGGGGCCAATATGAGCATCCAGGTTCCGCTATTGTTTATTGACCGGAAACGTTTCTCGGTCATGTCTACATAGTTCTCGAACCCGTAGAGTCCACACGCTTAATGTTCGGTGACGATCAGTATTATGAGTTTCTTTGTTTTTATGTACCGAAGGTAGTTCGGAGTCCCAGATGAGATCGGGGACATGACGAGGAGTCTCGAAATGGTCGATACGTAAAGATCGATATATTGGACGACTATATTCGGACATCGGAAAGGTTCTGAGTGGTTCGGGTATTTTTCGGAGTACCGGGGAGTTACAGGAATACGGGGGAAGAAGTATTGGGCCTCATGGGCCAAGTGGTGGAAGAGAGGAGGCAGGACAAGGGGGGCGGCCCCTCTTTCCTCCTTTCCTCCCTATCCTTCGTTCTCCCTCCCTTCCTCTTGGTGGACTCCTACTAGGACTTGGAGTCTTAGTAGGACTCCACACTTGGGCGCGCCTCTAGGGCGGCCGGCCTCCCCTCCTCTCCTCCTTTATATACTGAGGCAAGGGGCACCCTATGGACACACAAGTTGATCATTGATCTCTTAGCCGTGTGCGGTGCCCCCTGCACCATAATCCACCTCGGTCATATCGTCGTAGTGCTTAGGCAATGCCATGCGTTGGTAGCATCATCATCACCATCATCACGCCATCGTGCTGACGGAACTCTCCCTCGAAGCTCTGATGGATCGTGAGTTCGTGGGACGTCACCGAGCTGAACGTGTGCTGAACTCGGAGGTGCCGTGTGTTCGGTACTTGGATCGGTCGGATCGTGAAGACGTACGACTACATCAACCGCGTTGTCATAACGCTTCCGCTTACGGTCTATGAGGGTACGTAGACAACACCCCCCCCCCCTCGTTGCTATGCATCACCTTGATCTTGCGTGTGCGTAGGAATTCTTTTGAAATTACTACGTTCCCCAATAGTATCGAAGGTTGTTCGAAGTCCCGGACATGATCACGGACATGACTAGGAGTCTCGAAAGGTCGAGACATAAAGATCGATATATCGGGTGACTATGTTTGGACATCGGAATGGCTCCGGGTGAGTTCGGGCATTTACCGGAGTACCGGGGGGTTATCGGAACCCCCCGGGGAGTATATGGGCCCTAATGGGCTTTAGTGGAGAGAGAGAGGGGCGGCCAGCGCGGGTCGCACGCCTCCTCCCCCTTGGGTCCGATTTGGACTAGGGAAGGGGGGGCGGCGCCCCCTTTCCTTCTCCCTCTCTCCTCCTTCCTTCTCTCCTACTCCAACTAGGGAAGGGGGGAATCCTACTCCCGGTGGGAGTAGGCCTCCTCCCAGGGCGCGCCATAGAGGTCTGGCCCTCCCCCTCCTCCACTCCTTTATATACGGGGGAGGGGGCACCCCATAGACACACAAGTTGACAGTTATCTTAGCCGTGTGCGGTGCCCCCCTCCACAGATTCCACCTCGGTCATATCGTTGTAGCGCTTAGGTAAAACTCTGCGTCAGTAACTTCATCGTCACCGTCATCACGCCGTCGTGCTGACGAAGCTCTCCCCCGACACTAAGCTGAATCGAGAGTCGAGCCGAACGTGTGCAGATCGCGGAGGTGCCGTATTTTCGGTACTAGGATCGGTCGGATCATGAATACGTATGACTACATCAACCGCGTTGTCATAACGCTTCCGCTTACGGTCTACGAGGGTACGTGGACTACACTCTCCCCTCTCGTTGTTGTGCATCACCATGATAGATCTTGCGTGTACATAGGAATTTTTTTGAAATTACTGCGTTCCCCAACAGGGAGGTGCCAGATCGCGCGCACCGGCCGCCGCAGAAGCCGCCTTCGACCGCCAACGATCACCGGATCCCGCCGCCCGCGCGGCCGGGACACCAGATCCACCGCCCGCACAGCTGCTAGCCAGCCGTGCCTTGCCAATGGAGCCGCCGCTCCAGATCCGGGGTTCCCCACGCAGAAGCAGGGCAACCGAGGCCTCGCCACCACCATCCTTGGCGCCTCGGGCTTGCCCGGCGGCTGCCTCAGGCGGCGGCGAGGAGGTGGGACGAGGTGGGGAGGGGTCCGCGGCGGCGTGGCTAGGGTTCCCTCGCCGTCGCCGGGGGAGGCGACGCGGGGGTCGCGATAGGAGGAGGTCGTGGGGGACGTGGGGGAGTTCAGGATTCACGTACGGGACCACCCGACATTTTTTGAGGGGAACAATGTCATGAATACAAGAGGGGGAATTGAAAACCAGGTCTTGCACAACTTATTAAGGCAACCATCCCTAGCTAGATTATGTTCCGCACGATTCGCGCAATACCTAGCCCAACACAAACGAAATTCATCCTGAGATTCAAGAAGCTCCGTAATCTCTTCTATGAGGGGCCCATACCGGGATCTCACCCTACGTTGTTATTATGTATGTCTCAGCTAGAATAAAATAGTACTTCCTCCGTTTCAAAATTCTTGGCGTGATCCAATTCAAATTAATTGTAACAAATAACTGTATATTTTGTTTCAGAAAATCAGTGAAACCCTTGTTTTCACTTTTCAGTAGAAGGGAAAAAACAGGGTCTGACGGCTCACAAGTCGACTGTTTTATCAAGCCCTACAAGTTGAAGTTGATAGAGAACTAAGAAACTAATACCCCCTTTCAAACTATTACAATATCTTATTGATAGAGTTTGCATACTTCTCTAAAGTTGGAAGGAAAAAATGCTATCTTTTGGCGAAAAGGAAACATTATTGAAATCCATCATTCAAGCTATACCAACATATGTCATGTCAGTTTGCAGGCTTTCCAACAGATTTGTAAATGGATGATCTCTGCAATGTCCCAATTCTGGTGGGGATATGTTGACCAACAGAAGCATATGCACTGGTTTGCATGGTGGAAAATGTGTATCCCAAAGAAACAATGAGGTATGAGTTTCAAAGATTTGGAGAGTTTCAATCTGGCTATCTTGTCAAAACAATGTTGGAGGTTGCTTTGTGCACCAGATTCTTTATGCGCCCAAGTTCTTCGTGCTAAGTATTTTCCCTCGGGTGTTCTATTAAGTTGTGAACTGAAAAAGGGAAGCTCCTATACTTGGCAAATCATTTGGGCAGGAATTCAAACTTTTAAAAGAGGACATATTTGGAGGGTGTGAGATGGTAATAAAATTGATATTTGGAATGATTGTTGGATTCCTAGCAGCCCAACTAGGAAGGTAATTAATGACAAGGAGAGGAAATATAGTAATTACAAGGGTTGCTGAACTAATTGATCATGAAAACCGTGTATAGGATGAAGCATTGGGTAGAGAATTATTTTGGGCCGTTGACGCGGAAAGAATTCTGAAATCCCGCTGGCCATTGTGATGATGGAGAATTTTGTGTCATGGCACTATAATAAGAATCGAATATTTACGGTCAAGTCTGCTTATTATATTGAATGGGATAATCAGCATGGTCGAAAACTACGGATGACAAGGCCTAATAATTCTTCGTCGACCAACCCTATCTGCAGAGCTTTGTGGGCCTTGAAAACACCTGTTAAGGTGAAGATACATTGTTGGCATGCTTTATATGGGAGCTCTTTTACGGTCCCCGTAATTAATATGAACCGTCTATTTCTCCTGATCGAGTGGCGATCGTGATTTGGTACTCCACCACTAGTCACGATTCCTTCCTATGGCGGCCTTGCAAATCGGCATATGCAGAATTTTAGCCAATGCCCTATATGTTCAGTGGACTGTCAAAGTATGAATCATGTCTTCTTCAAATGTGGTAGAATAAAGGAAATTTGGTCATGCCTTGGAAAGTTGGAATTACGCAAATTGAAGACGCTTGCTTTGAAGTGGCTGATGGAATTGGGCCTCTCGAGCGACTGCTAATGGATGAGAATGCTGCACCGTATCTGGTAGGTGTTTGAAGGTGTGATCTAGTCGTTGTTGTTGCCAGGTATGCTTGGTGGGAGCGAAGGAAATGTACTCATGGTGACAGCTTGCAAGCGCCGGTTAGGTCGGCCCAGTCTATCTCTGTGCTGGCATTAAATTTTGCAAGAGTTAACAAATTGAGTAGTGCTCAGATTGTTAGACAAGGATGGATTAAACCACCCGAGGATTTTGTAAATGTGAATGTTGACGCTACCTTCGACGAGGACATTCACTCAGGATGGACATGCACTTTCGTCTGGGATCATCATGTTGTTCCTGTCATAGGAGGAAGTTGGAACCTCCCATTTGTTGATGATGCCCCCAGTGGCTGATCTAGTGGAGGTGCCATGCATCCCCTTCAAAATGCTAAACTTTTTTTACCTAGTAGTAATTAGTCTAATTCTATGTGTATTATAGGGTTAAAATGCTAAACTAATATTTTCTTATGGTTATACATGGTACCTGTATATATTGTACTGATAAGGTTGGCACCCCCTGTAGTCAAACTCGAGGTCCGCCACTGGATGCCCCTACTGTTGAAGCTACCGCCCTTTGAGACGGTTTGATTCTTGCTGGGAACACAGGGTGCAATAGACTATTAGTTGAAAGTGATTGCATGGAAGTTGTGGAGGTCATGCACAATGGCGGAAACTCTCTAGGTGTGGCGGAAACTCTCTAGATATATGAAGAGTGTACTTTTCTTTGTCAGAATTTCTCTCATGTAATTTTTTCTCATTCCCCTAGGGAGGCCAATAGGGCTACTCATAATCTGGCAAAGTTTACCGAGGATAACCATCAATGGCTTGATGATCCTCCTGATTTTGTTCGAGCTGCCTTAGAAAATGATATATCTTTGAATCCCGATCAATAAAATCGGCAATGAGCCCATGACAGCTTTCCTCAAAAAACATTTCAAGAGATGTGGCATCCCGTACTTAAGCGAGTGACGCAAGAAGAAATGTGCCTTAATTGGACCGAACTGCTGAACTTTCTTGTACCATATTTTATCAACAATGCAGTAAAAAAGAGCTATCTAATGGCTTTCTCTGTAAAGAAATCACATATATATTGATATTTGCCACGACAAGAAAAGCACTGAATGCCAATAGTCAATAAAACAGCCAAAAACACGATTCACCAAGTAATATGATCTGATAATAATTCAACAAAATAGTCACCAACACACACCTCCATCATCAACGATATACTAGAACAAAAACAAAGGGCTATGCACAACCCTGTTGACGATGTTTTGGGGCCAGGGCGAAGGGAGCGATATCCAGCACGGCCCTATAGACGTGCAGCTTTATGTTGTAGTCATCGTCCAGGAGCTCGAACACACACAAGTCCCTGTTCTCCAGGTAGTTCTCCATGGCGAGCGCGCCCCACCCGGCGCTGAACGCCGCACGGGGACACTCCCCGCCGGTGTACTCATACCACACCTTCCACGGCTTCGCCTGCGGGTCCCATAGCGTCATCTTCCTGCTTTCCTTCGGGAGGAAATTTTCAACGAACATGTCTGGAATGATCTGCAGTGTCCCAGGTCGATCAGTAAGCGAGCAATGCAGTTTTAGAATATGTGTATCCATCCAGAGAAAAATTTGATCAATTACCATGAAGTACGACACATAGACATCGGTGTGCTTTATTTCCTTGATCACGAAGGGCCTCTTGGATTGGAACCTCCGTGCCCTCTCCATAGCATATTCCTTGTCCCTTTGGGTTATTGGACGTCTCTGCGACTCTAACTCCGGCCTTCTCTGAACCTTGACGATAACTAAGTATAAAAGAAGATGCAAATTACTAAGATAGTTCAGTTCAAATTTTGTTGTAATCAGCGTAGTTAGGAAGAAGATTTACCTCTACCAGGTTGGTTTTCACTATTGCTCTTATTGAACATCGGGAACTGAGCCTTCATACTATGTTTTTTACCAAAAGATTTGTGTAGTTTGGTTAAGTCCTTGCATACGGATTCTGGCGCGAATACACCTGTATGAACTATATGAGCGCAAGTTTAGCTCAATGACATGACCATTGCTATCTTTTTTCGGCAGAGAAGACCATTGCTATCTAAATAGCAGAGTCAAAACTGACACAACATTTAGGCCATCTCAAACCAATTTCGATCGGAGGCTTCAAGTTAATTACCTGCCAAACTGTGACTTGATGTCATTCCTTTAGAAGCTGATGAAGCAGCAGACCCTTTCCCCTCAGTCCTGGACTTCTTGGGTGGACGACGGACCAATTCTGCTTACATCAATCATGTACACTTTAGCATGATAATAAGAGCACAGAAATCATTTTACAACACCAAGCCATCTCATAGCAATATATACGTAAAAAGTAGTACCAGTTATTTTGAAATCGATCATCGATCGGAGGGTTATTCTAGTTACCTGCCAAACTGTCACCTGATGCTGCTCCCTCAGACTCCGAATGGCTACATGGAGCTCGAGGCCTTTTCCCCTTCGCAGGCTTGGGCTTCCTGGGTGGACGACACTTTGATTCTGCTTATAATTGGATTGATGTGCACAGAGACACAGGTTAGCTCGATAAAAAGAGCATAAGAATCGTTTTACAACATTAAACCGTTTCAAACCAATATATGTGTAAAAAGTAGTGGTAATAATAATTTTGAAATCAATCGATCAGTGTGGAAGGGTTCTTCTTAATATACTTGCTAAACTGTCACCTAATGCTTATATGGGAATCATTTTACGGTACAAGACCATTGCTATCTAGATAGCAGGATCAAAACTGACACAACATTTAAGCCATCCCAAACTAATACATACATGTGTGTGTGTGTGTGTGTGTGTGTGTGTGTGTGTGTGTGTGTGTGTGTGTGTGTGTGTGTGAAACAAGTAATACTTTTTTACCCGCAAGAAAAATTCTACTTATTTTGAAATCGATTCTCGATCAGAGGCTTCCTCTTAATTACCTTTCAAACTGTCACTTGATGCTGCTCCTTTAGAAGCTGAAGCAGTAGACCTTTTCCCCTCAGCCTTGGACTTCTTGGGTGAACGACGGACCAATTCTGCTTACATCAATGTGCACACATGTACATGTTAGCTCGATAACAAGAGCACATAAATCATTTTACAACACCAAGCCATCTCACACCAATATATATGTAAAAAGTAGTACTATCAATTATTTTGAAATCAATCATCCATCGGAGGGTTATTCTTGGTTACCTGCCAAACTATCACCTGATGGAGCTTCAGGCCTTTTCTCCTCAGTAGCCTTGGACTTCCTGGGTGGACGAAGCCCCGATTCTGCTTTTAATTGATGTGCACAGAGTCACAATTAGCTTGATAAAACCATCATAAGAATCATTTGACAACATTAAACCATTTCAAACCAATATATATGTAAAAAGTAGATGTGGTACTAATAATTTTGAAATCAATCGGTCAGTTTGGGAGGGTTCTTCTTAATTACTTGCTAAACTGTCACCTAATGCTTCTCCTTCAGACTTCGAATCACTAGATTGAGCTTCATGTCTTTTCCCTTCCTTAGCCTTGGACTTCTTGGATCGGACCACTTCTGTCATGATATCATCAACCTTCCTGAACCTAGTCCTCTTCCCGACCACAAAACCATTGTCGATCTTGTCTTGATCCTCCTTCTGTTGCTGCGCCATTCACTTTCTTCCTCATTATCCGGATTCTCTGATAATACGTCTTCTTCTTCCTTTTGTGGACCAGCGCCGTCAGCATCGACACTCATGTTGTCGCTCCCTTCATATTCTTCTGAAACATCTTCTTCTTCTTCTCCTTCATTTTGTGGAGTACCATCTGCAGCTGTGCCAATGTGAGAGTCTTCTTCTTGCGGGGCAGTACCATCTGCATTGGTGCCCGTGTGCCCATTCTCATCCTTTGCTGCCACAGCGGTGGCGCCCATGCGCTGCGGCTGGGCGAGAAACGCATACGGTGCCTCGCAGGATGATGGCAAGAAAAACGTGACTGAGAACTGTGAGTTCCCATCGTAACGGAAACCAGCAGGTAGCCATACACGATGCGATGGTCGCAGAGGAACTCCTTCCATCCACGTGCAAAGCATAGCTCCCCGGAGATTTTAGCCAGCTCTACGGGCCATAAATTTCCGCTTGGACCTCTCAGCGAAACTGTTCCTGTACACTCTTCCAAGTATTTGTGGCAGTCTTCGGGAATTGTCTGCAACATATGTTATCATATAAATCAATGACTAAGTATGTCGAGCACAATCCAAAACTAAAAAATAATATAAAAAGGCTGTGTGCTATGTCTTGGAAATGGCCGATGGATTTTATGTTCAGATGAATGTGTAATTAGTTTCTGTCTATGTGATGATGCAGTTTTTCAGAATCTTTGAAGCAAATGCTCTGAATCTATGAAATGTTTGTTATAGTGAAAAATGATATGTGCTGCATGCTATGAATACATAGCATTTAACTTGTCACCACATAAGGACGGTCATACGTCAGAGTGCTGACATGGTCTGTGACGAGCGACTGTCCGTGTCTTAAGGCACTCCACTGATGGGCTCTATCCCACGAGTGATGGATGAGTCTCCACTGACAATAGATTAGTGCTGATCCTGGCACACATCAAAAGCGATCAATTCTGTCCCTTTAGTAGTGACATGTTCGATAGTAGTGTTGGAGATTGATTTCAAGAGTTTGGTAATAGTTAATGGTGTAAATAATCAGTCTGAACGAATTCAAGGCTTGGGTCCAAGCTCCTATCCAAACAAGCATATATTGTCTCGGTCACTCTCACTTGGCATTATATTTTGGGGAAAAATTTACATGTGTCTCTTTTCTTTACAATCTACAAAACTATAAATACGAATAAAGTCAACTTTGATGAACTAGTTTATATATTGGATAACATACTCATATATGGTGCGGATATTTTATCTCTCTTTTATTCCTTTCAAAGTCAGACCACATAGTATAGTCCATATTTGAAAAATATCAATGACTAATCGAACAAAAAATCTGATGAAATATGTACCATTTTAACATTGTCAAATTAGTAAGCACCATTCCTATAGTGGACCGCAAACGGAAAGAGAACCTTCACAACAATCATGCAAATACGATACATAAAAATGGAGGACCAAAAATGGGTTAGTCTCCTTAATTTCTGTTATGAATCAAGAAAACCTACCTCTTGTTCCATAGATGAACTGGTCATTACCTAAAGAATTGTGGGCAATTTTTTGTGTCATTCTGCTCCTTCAACTCCTCCTCTTTATCATTCTCCTTCTCCTCTCTTTCCTTATGTGCCATCATCTTCTTCTCATTTTCTTTCCTTTTCCTCCGATCCTCCTTCTCCTTCTCATTATCCTTGTCATTACCCCTCGTTCTCTCTTTCTTCTCCTTATACTTCGTCATCTTCTTCGCCTCCTTTTTCTTATCACCTTCTTCTTTGCTTTGTTTCTTTTTCTCTTTCGCGTTCGTATTTTCACCACCCCCTTCTTTCACTTTCACATTCTGCTTATCATCTATCATACCCATAGTGCTATATTGCTTTTGCTGGTGTACCATGATTGGACCTTTACATATGCCACACACTTCTGTCTCTGCAATACAATAGGAGAAATATATGCATATATTAGTATAACACTTTTGGCGAAGGTAACAATGACATATACTCAAGTTTTACTCGAGAGCTGAATCTACATAAAACACAAGTTTGTTTGCATTGGATATTCCCAACTGCATTAGTTATTTTCAAGAATACTCCTACAGACTCCTTTGTTACAAAACTAACAATCAACATAAATATAATTACTATATAAGCTCTTGAGGGATGGAAAAAGAACAAAATGTGTCCCATATTTATATTTGAATGTTGGACACACAAGCAGTGGCGGAACTACAAAGGAAATACATGGTGGCTGACCTCACGGGAGAATAAAAAAGTCGCTCGCCACTGCCTGGGCATGGCCATGGGCACGCCGCCAGGGCACGAGAGATGGGTCGCCCTTGGCACTACTTCACGCTGCTACTAAGCTAATCTTTTCGGCTAGACCTCCGGCCCACCTCTTGCTGAGCGGGGCGAGGTGAGGCTGTGCTTTACCAGTGCGGGCAACGACACACTTTTGCCCTAACGAGGCTTCACCAGTGCACACAAGTATACATACATACATATATATAGTGGCTACATGCACGCATAATTTTGTGTCGCGGCATACTTGTATATATGTATATATCCATGTCGCTGGGTAATGCGGTTTTGATACCCTGTCTGATATATCCACTAACAGTGCTCCCCATTTTTTTTCCTTTTAGAGCATTTGACAAATTAGCACATTCATTTTTCTTGAAGAGATTTACAAATTCGACCATTCTGTTGTGCAAATTCAGTAAACCAAGAAGCATGCATATATGGATGATTCAAATTTGCACCATCCTTGTCTTGAGACAAGAAAAATATGGCCTAACTAGCAACACAACGACTATCACTGGAGAAGAGGTAGCATAAAACCGAATGCATCATTAGGAATATACGCCCAGGGCGACAGAAAGAAGGAATTCAATCTTGTCAACCGGCTAAAACCTGTAGTTATATCCCACAAGTTGAATCTACGTTGAACTAAAACATTTAGGAACAACGAACACCATTTCTTGGGGTGGAAAGAACAAAAGCACGATGCACACCATGGATTTGTAGAACGCCAAGGCGATTGAAAAGCTAAAGATTTTGTTGATCTAGCATAGATCAGATATATCGTAGTAGGGCTTACCAGCGCGTAGCAGTGAACCAATCGCGATCTCGATGGATCAGAATACAGGCCTCTCCAAGGGGCGTTCGAACGATTCAAATTCGAAGGAGAGGACGGGAGAAGATCGCGATGTGGATTTAGATGGAGGTTCGTTGGTTGTGAGGACGGGAGAAGATCTCGATGAGATTTAGATGGGTTTGGGCGGCGGCCCGGCGGCTGGATGGAACTTTGAAATATTTCGGGATTACATATATTATATATATAAAGGGAATTCGGGGCAAGGGAAAAACCCTAGGTCGTCACGGCGAACAACGGAAACACATAAGTCCAAACGTTATGTTTTGACAACGACAATCTAACATGTCTGCCACTTTCAGGCACACAATCACTCGTCTGTGGCTGGGTTTGAGGCGATGAGCAGGGGTGATCTCCAGCACGGCCCTGTAGACGTGCAGCTTGATGTTGTAGTCATGGTCCAGGAGCTCGAAGACGCACACGTCCCACCTCTCCAGGTTGTTCTCCATGACGAGCGCGCCCCACCCAGTGTTGAATGCCGCACGGGGGCACTCGCCCCTGGTGTACTCGTCCCACACCTTCCATGGCTTCGCCTGCGGGTCCCACAGCGTCATCTTCCTGCTGTCCTTCGGGAGGAAATTTTCGATGAACATGTTTGGGATGATCTAAAGTGTCCCAAGTCGATCAGTAAGTGAGCAATGGAGTACATGTGAGTATTGTCAACAAGTAATACAGAGAGTAAAGGAAAGGGAAACTAAATGTTTGGCTTTGAACATGTGCATTGTGACTCAGGAGGAAGACGTTAGTTACCATGAAGTACGAGGCATAGACATCGGTGTGCTTCATTTCCTTGACCACGGAGGGCCTCTCGGATTTGAACCTCCGCGTCTTCTCCATGGCGTCTTCCTTCTCTCTTTGAGTCACTGGACGCATCTATGACGTTTATCCCGGGATTGTAATAGTAATTCAGGGAAAAAAGAAAAACTCTCCCGCGTCTGGCGACACGGGGGGCGATCCCTGCGCGCCACCGACTCCCCTTCTTCCTCCTTCTCGTCGCGTAGCCGCCGGAGGCGCCACCTGTAAAGTCCGGGCGGCCTCCAAGGAAGGTGGCTGCGGGGCGGATCCCTGGGCAATCCCCGCTCAGCTCACCCAACCTCGTTGCTGGTGGCGGCATCACAGTGGACCTCGCCCGATCTGCGTGCGTTGGTGGCGTGATGTGGCGACGGATCTTAGTGGGAGTCGGGCAGGAGCCAGCAGCATCGAGGAGCACAGGTACGTGGCGGGGGCGGGGTTGCGGCGGCCGAGGCTGGAGACCCAGATCTGGGCGCGGCAAGCCCGCTGCTGCCTTCGTGGCCACCCTCGTCGAGGGAGTTGCGGCACCTTCTACTCACGACAGATGTAGCGGTGGTGGATGGTGAAGGAAATATGCCCTAGAGGCAATAATAAAGTTATTATTTATTTCCTTATATCATGATAAATGTTTATTATTCATGCTAGAATTGTATTAACCGGAAACATAATACATGTGTGAATACATAGACAAACAGAGTGTCACTAGTATGCCTCTACTTGACTAGCTTGTTAATCAAAGATGGTTATGTTTCCTAACCATGAACAAGGAGTTGTTATTTGATTAACAAGGTCACATCATTAGTTGAATGATCTGATTGACATGACCCATTCCGTTAGCTTAACACTTGATTGTTTAGTATGTTAATGCTTTCTTCATGACCCATACATGTTCCTATAACTATGAGATTATGCAACTCCGTTTACGGAGGAACACTTTGGTACTACCAAACGTCACAACGTATCGGGTGATTATAAAGGAGTACTACAGGTGTCTCCAAAGGTACTTGTTGGGTTGGCGTATTTGAGATTAGGTTTTGTCACTCCGATTGTCGGAGAGGTATCTCTAGGCCTTCTCGGTAATACACATCACTTAAGCCTTGCAAGCATTACAACTAATGAGTTAGTTGTGAGATGATGTATTACGGAACGAGTAAAGAGACTTACGATAACGAGATTGAACTAGGTATTGGGTACCGACGATCGAATCTCGGGTAAGTAACATACCGATGACAAAGGAACAACGTTATGTCGTTATGCGGTTTGACCGATAAAGATCTTCGTAGAATATGTAGGAACCAATATGGGCATCCAGGTTCCGCTATTGGTTATTGACCGAGAATGGTTCTAGGTCATGTCTACATAGTTCTCGAACCCGTAGGGTCCGCACGCTTAACGTTTCGATGACAGTTCATTATGAGTTTATAAGTATTGATGCACGAAGGTTGTTGAGTCCGGATGTGATCACGGACATGACGAGGAGTCTCGAAATGGTCGAGACATAAAGATTGATATATTGGAAGCCTACATTTGGACATCGGAAGGTTCCGAGTGAAATCGGAATTTACGAGTACCGGAGGTTACCGGAACCCCGGGAACTACATGGGCCATAGTGGGCCTTGGAGGAAAGGAGAAAGGGCCAGCCCTAGGTGGCGCGCCCCTTCCCTAGTCCTATTAGGACTAGGAAAGGTGGGCGGCCCCCTCTCTCTCTTTCCCCTCCGGAATTCTAATCCAACTAGGATTGGAGGGGAATCCTACTCCCGGAGGAGTAGGACTCCTTGTCGCGCCTCCTCCTTGGGCCGCCACCTCCCCTTGGCTCCTTTATATCTGACGGGGCAGGGGCACCCCATGACACACAAGTTGATCTACGGATCTTTCCTTAGCCGTGTCGGTGCCCCTTCCACTATATTCCACTTGGTCATATCGTCGCGGAGCTTAGGCGAAGCCCTGCGTCGGAGAAGTCATATCGTCATGAGCTTAGGCGAAGCCCTGTGTCGGTGGAGCATCAACATCGTCCCACGCCGTCGTCTTGTGGAACTCATCCCGACACTTTGCTGGATCGGAGTCCGGGATCGTCATCGAGCTGAGCGTGTGCAGAACTCGGAGGTGCCGTCGTTCGGTGCTTGGATCGGTCGGATCGTGAAGGCGTCGACTACATCAACAGCGTTGTTATAACGCTTCGCTTTCGGTCTCACGAGTGCGTGGGCGGACACTCTCCCTCTCGTTGCTATGCCATCACCATGGTCTTGCGTGATCGTGAGGAAAATTTTGAAATTACTCGTTCCCCAACAAAGTGGCATCCGAGCCTGGTTTTATGCGTTGATGTCATGTGCACGAGTAGAACACAAGTGAGTTGTGGACGATACAAGTCATACTGCCTACCAGCATGTCATACTTTGGTTCAGCGGTATTGTGAGATGAAGCGGCCCGGACCGACATTACGCGTACGCTTACGCGAGACTGGTTTCACCGCTCCGAGCACTCGTTGCTTAAAGGTGACCGGCGGTGTCTGCTCTCTCACTTTAGTTGAACCGAGTATGACTACGCCCGGTCCTTGAGAAGGTTAAACGGAGTCTATTTGACAAACTATCGTTGTGGTTTTGATGCGTAGGTAAGAACGGTTCTTGCTCAGCCCGTAGCAGCCACGTAAAACTTGCAACAACAAAGTAGAGGACGTCTAACTTGTTTTTGCAGGGCATGTTGTGATGTGATATGGTCAAGGCGTGATGCTATATTTTATTGTATGAGATGATCATGTTTTGTAACGAGTTATCGGCAACGGCAGGAGCCATATGGTTGTCGCTTTATTGTATGAAATGCAACGCCATGTAATTGCTTTACTTTATCACTAAGGAGTAGCGATAGTCGTAGAAGCAATAGTTGGCGAGACGACAACGATACTACGATGGAGATCAAGGTGTCGCGCCGGTGGCGATGGTGATCATGGCGGTGCTTGGCGATGGAGATCACAAGCACAAGATGATGATGACCATATCATATCACTTATATTGATTGCATGTGATGTTTATCCTTTATGCATCTTATCTTGCTTTGATTGACGGTAGCATTATAAGATGATCTCTCACTAAAATTATCAAGAAGTGTTCTCCTGAGTATGCACCGTTGCCAAAGTTCGTAGTACCCGGACACCACGTGATGATCGGGTGTGATAAGTTCTCGTCCATCTACAACGGGTGCAAAACAGTTGCACACGCGGAATACTCAGGTTAAACTTGACGAGCCTAGCATATAACAGATATGGCCTCGGAACACGGAGACCGAAAGGTCGAACGTGAATCATATAGTAGATATGATCAACATAGTGATGTTCACCATTGAAACTACTCTGTCTCACGTGATGATCGGACATGGTGTAGTTGATTTGGATCACGTGATCACTTAGATGACTAGAGAGATGTCTGTCTAAGTGGGAGTTTTTTAATGTGATTAATTGAACTTAAATTTATCATGAACTTAGTACCTGATAGTATTTTGCTTGTCTATGTTTACTGTAGATAGATGGCTCGTGCTGTTGTTCCGTTGAATTTTAATGCGTTCCTTGAGAAAGCAAAGTTGAAAGATGATGGTAGCAATTACACGGACTGGGTCCGTAACGAGGATTATCCTCATTGCTGCACGAGAAAAATTACGTCCCGAAGCACCGCTGGGTGACAGGCCTGCTGCGAGATCTTGAGCCGAAGTTGTGAGCGTCTGCAAAGCAAAGCTGATGACTACTCAATAGTTCATGTGCCATGCTTTACGGCTTAGAACCGGGTCTTCAACGAAGTTTTGAGCGTCATGGAGCATATGAGATGTTCCAGGAGTTGAAGTTAATATTTCAAGCAAATGCCGGATTGAGAGATATGAAGTCTCCAATAAGTTCTATAGCTGCAAGATGGAGGAGAATAGTTACATCGGTGAGCACATACTCAAAATGTCTGGGTATAACAATCACTTAATTCAGCTGGGAGTTAATCTTCCGGATGATAGTGTCATTGACAGAATTCTCCAATCACGCCACCAAGCTACAAGAGCTTCGTGATGAACTATAATATGCAAGGGATGACTAAGACAATTCCTGAGCTCTTGGCGATGCTAAAAGCAGCGGAGGTAGAAATCAAGAAAGAGCATCAAGTGTTGATGGTCAACAAGACCACTAGTTTCAAGAAAAGGGCAAAGGGAAGAAGAAGGAAACTTCAAAAGAACAGCAAGAAAGTTGCTGATCAAGAGAAGAAACCCAAGTCTGGACCTAAGCCTGAAATCGAGTGTTTTACTGCAAGCAAACTGGACCTTTGGAGCGGAACTGCCCCAAGTATTTGGCGGATAAAAGGATGGCAAGGTGAACAAAGGTATATGTGATATACATGTTATTGATGTGTACCTTACTAGAGCTCGTAGTAGCACCGGGTATTTGATACTGGTTACATTGCTAATATTTGCAACTCGAAATAGGGACTACTGGAATAGACGAGCACCGGCAAAGGACGAGGTGACGATGCGGCGTGGGAAATGGTTCCAAAGTCAATGTGATCGCGGTCGACACGCTACCTCTACATCTACCTTGGGATTAGTTTTAGACCTAAATAATTGTTATTTGGTGCCAGCGTTGAGCATGAACATTATATCTGGATCTTGTTTAATGCGAGGCGGTTATTCATTTAAATCAGAGAATAATGGTTGTTCTATTTATATGAGTAATATCTTTTATGGTCATGCACCCTTGAAGAATGGTCTATTCTTGTTGAATCTCGACAGTAGTGATACACATATTCATAATGTTGAAGCCAAAAGATGCAGAGTTGATAATGATAGTGCAACTTATTTGTGGCACTGCCGTTTAGGTCATATCGATGTAAAACGCATGAAGAAACTCCATCTTGATGGACTTCGGAATCACTTGATTATGAATCACTTGGTACTTGCGAACCGTGCCTCATGGGCAAGATGACCAAAACGCCGTTCTCCGAACTATGGAGCGAGCAACTGATTTGTTGGAAATCATACATCTTGATGTTTGTGGTCCAATGAATGTTGAGGCCTTGGCGGGGTATCGTTATTTTCTCACCTTCACAGATGATTTGAGCAGATATGGGTATATCTACTTAATGAAACACAAATCTGAAACATTTGAAAAGTTCAAAGAATTTCAGAGTGAAGTGGAAAATCATCGTAACAAGAAAATAAAGTTTCTACGATCTGATCATGGAGGAGAATTTTTGAGTTACGAGTTTGGTTTACATTTGAAACAATGTGGAATAGTTTAGCAACTCACGCCACCCGAACACCACAGAGAAATGGTGTGTCCGAGCGTCGAATCGTACTTTACTAGATATGGTGCGATCTATGATGTCTATTTCGATTTACCGCTATCGTTTTGGGGTTATGCTTTAGAGACGGCGCATTCACGTTAAATAGGACACCGTCAAAATCCGTTGAGACGACGCCTTATGAACTGTGGTTTGGCAAGAAACCAAAGTTGGCGTTTCTTAAAGTTTGGGGCAGCGATGCTTATGTAAAGAAACTTCAACCAGATAAGCTCGAACCCAAATCGGAAAAATGTGTCTTCATAGGATACCCAAAGGAGACTGTTGGGTACACCTTCTATCACAGATCTGAAGGCAAGATTTTCGTTGCTAAATTCGGATCCTTTCTAGAGAAGGAGTTTCTCTCGAAAGAAGTGAGTGGGAGGAAAGTAGAACTTGATGAGATAATCAGATCTGCTCCCTTATTGGAAAGTAGTTCATCACAAGAAATGGTTCCTGTGACAACTACACCAATTAGTGAGGAAACTAATGATGATGATCATGAAGCTTGAGATCAAGTTACTCTTGAACCTCGTGGGTCAACCAGAGTAAAATACGCACCAGAGTGGTACGGTAATCCTATTCGGAAGTCATGTTACTTGACCATGGCGAACCTACAAACTATGAAGAAGCGATGGTGAGCCCAGATTCGCAAAATGGCTGGAAGCCATGAAATCTGAGATGGGATCCATGTATGAGAACAAAGTATGGACTTTGGTTGACTTGCCCGATGATCGGCAAGCCATTGAAAATAAATGGATCTTTAAGAAGAAGACCGACGCTGATGGTAATATAACTGTCTACAAAGCTCGACTTGTTGCGAAAGGTTTTCGACAAGTTCAAGGGTTGACTACGATGAGACTTTCTCACCCGTGGCGATGCTTAAGTCTGTCCGAATCATGTTAGCAATTGCCGCATTTTATGATTATGAAATTTGGCAAATGGATGTAAAACTGCATTCTTGAATGGATTTCTAGAAGAAGAGTTGTATATGATGCAACCAGAAGGTTTTGTCGATCCAAAGGGTACTAACAAAGTGTGCAAGCTCCAACGATCAATTTATGGTGCGGTGCAAGCCTCTCGGAGTTGGAATAAACGCTTTGATAGTGTGATCAAAGCATATGGGTTTATCTGAGACTTTTGGAGAAGCCTGTATTTACAAGAAAGTGAGTGGGAGCTCAGTAGCATTTCTAATATTATATGTGGACGACATATTATTGATTGGAAATGATATAGAATTTCTGGATAGCATAAAGGATACTTGAATAAAAGTTCTTCAATGAAAGACCTCGGTGAAGCTGCTTACATATTGGGCATCAAGATCTATAGAGATAGATCAAGGCGCTTAATTGGACTTTCACAAAGCACATACCTTGATAAAGTTTTGAAAAAGTTCAAAATGGATCGAGCAAAGAAAGGTTTTTACCTGTATTACAAGGTGTAAGATTGAGTCGACTCAATGCCCGACCACAAGCAGAAGATAGAGAGAAAATGAAAGATGTTCCTATGCTTCAGCCATAGGCTCTATCATGTATGCAATGCTGTGTACCAGACTGACGTATGCTTAGCTGTAAGCTTGGCAGGAAGGTACCAAAGTAATCCAGAGTGGATCATCGGACAGCGGTCAAGAACATCCTGAAATACGAAAAGGACTAAGGATATGTTTCTCGTATATGGAGGTGACAAAGAGCTAGTCGTAAATGGTTACGTCGATGCAAGCTTTGACACTGATCCGGACGATTCTAAATCGCAAACCGGATCGTGTTTTTATTAAGCGGTGGAGCTGTCGGTTGGTGCAGCTCTAAACAAAGCGTCGTGGCGGGATCTACATGTGAAGCGGAGTACATAGCTGCTTGAAGCAGCAAATGAAGGAGTCTGGATGAAAGAGTTCATTTCCGATCTAGGTGTCATACCTAGTGCATCGGGACCGATGAAGATCTTCTGTGACAATCTCGGTGCAATTGCCTTGGCAAAGGAATCCAGATTTCACAAGAGGACCAAGCATATCAAGAGACGCTTCAATTCCATTCGGGACCAAGTCCAAGTGGGAGACATAGAGATTTGCAAAATACATACGGATCTGAATGTTGCGAGACCGTTGACTAAGCCTCTTCCACGAGCAAAACATGATCAGCACCAAGACTCCATGGGTGTTAGGATCATTACTTTGTAATCTAGATTATTGACTCTAGTGCAAGTGGGAGATGAAGGAAATATGCCCTAGAGGCAATAATAAAGTTATTATTTATTTCCTTATATCATGATAAATGTTTATTATTCATGCTAGAATTGTATTAACCGGAAACATAATACATGTGTGAATACATAGACAAACAGTGTCACTAGTATGCCTCTACTTGACTAGCTTGTTAATCAAAGATGGTTATGTTTCCTAACCATGAACAAGGAGTTGTTATTTGATTAACAAGGTCACATCATTAGTTGAATGATCTGATTGACATGACCCATTCCGTTAGCTTAACACTTGATCGTTTAGTATGTTAATGCTTTCTTCATGACCCATACATGTTCCTATAACTATGAGATTATGCAACTCCGTTTACGGAGGAACACTTTGGGTACTACCAAACATCACAACGAATCGGGTGATTATAAAGGAGTACTACAGGTGTCTCCAAAGGTACTTGTTGGGTTGGCGTATTTGAGATTAGGTTTTGTCACTCCGATTGTCGGAGAGGTATCTCTAGGCCTTCTCGGTAATACACATCACTTAAGCCTTGCAAGCATTACAACTAATGAGTTAGTTGTGAGATGATGTATTACGGAACGAGTAAAGAGACTTACGGTAACGAGATTGAACTAGGTATTGGATACCGACGATCGAATCTCGGGTAAGTAACATACCGATGACAAAGGGAACAACGATGTCGTTATGCGGTTTGACCGATAAAGATCTTCGTAGAATATGTAGGAACCAATATGGGCATCCAGGTTCCGCTATTGGTTATTGACCGAGAATGGTTCTAGGTCATGTCTACATAGTTCTCAAACCCGTAGGGTCCGCACGCTTAACGCTTCGATGACAGTTCATTATGAGTTTATAAGTATTGATGCACCAAGGTTGTTCGAGTCCGGATATTATCACGGACATGACGAGGAGTCTCGAAATGGTCGAGACATAAAGATTGATATATTGGAAGCCTACATTTGGACATCGGAAGGTTCCGAGTGAAATCGAATTTATCGAGTACCGGAGGTTACCGAACCCCGGGAACTACATGGGCCATAGTGGGCCTTGGAGGAAAGGAGAAAGGGCCAGCCCTGGGTGGCGCGCCCCCCTTCCCCTAGTCCTATTAGGACTAGGAAAGGTGGGCCGCCCCCTCTCTCTCTTTCCTCCAGGAATCCTAATCCAACTAGGATTGGAGGGGAATCCTACTCCGGAGGGAGTAGGACTCCTTGTCGCCTCCTCCTTGGGCCGCCACCTCCCCTTGGCTCCTTTATATCACGGGGCAGGGGCACCCCATGACACACAAGTTGATCTACGGATCTTTCCTTAGCCGTGTCGGTGCCCCTTCCACTATATTCCACTTCGGTCATATCGTCATGGAGCTTAGGCGAAGCCCTGCGTCGGAGAAGTCATATCGTCATGGAGCTTAAGCGAAGCCCTGCGTCGGTGGAGCATCAACATCGTCCCACGCCGTCGTCTTGACGGAACTCATCCCGACACTTTGCTGGATCGGAGTCCGGGATCGCCATCGAGCTGAGCGTGTGCGTAACTTCGGAGGTGCCGTCGTTCGGTGCTTGGATCGGTCGGATCGTGAAGACGTCGACTACATCAACCGCATTGTTATAACGCTTCCGCTTTCGGTCTATGAGGGTACGTGGACGGACACTCTCCCCTCTCGTTGCTATGCCATCACCATGGTCTTGCGTGATCGTAGGAAAATTTTGAAATTACTACGTTCCCCAACAGATGGCACGGTCTTCGGTGGCGGCATCAATCTGAGAGCGGGTCCGCTCCATCCCCAAGATAGGCGTGTGCAGGGTGCCCAAAGGGCTGGAGTTTTCCAATTTCGCCCACCGTTGAGGGATGTTCTGTCGGCAAGGGTGCCTTGATGTCATCCTTGCCTCCTGCCTAGTGGCGGTGTGCTACCGGGGAGCTCTCCTTTGCCCGCACGCGCAAGGTGGGGCGGTGGAGGCTAGAGCTGGCTAGACCGGGGGTGAGTGTGGTCTTGGGAGTTGTCCAGGGGTTGGGAAGGTGGTGCCTTCCCGCCCGTCTCTTTTGTCATCTTGGTTGCAAGCGTGGGGCGAGGGTGAGTTGGAGCCATGGATGCCGGGGCAGCGGCCTTGCTGGTTGGAGCGGCGGTGCTTAGGGGCGGAGCTCACGGCTCGGGTGTTGACTGGGTGACATGGCCATGTGGGCGGTGTGGTAGCCAGAGTCCGGTGGTCGGTGGCGTTGACGCGGCGGCCGTAGCCTGTTGTACTATGTTTTGAAGGAGAAGTCCTTGCCGGGGTGGAAGCCTACTCCGGCTCGCCAAGACGACGGTGGCGGCGGCTATGGGCGTCATTTCCTTGTTGAAGGCGTTGTCGTGGCTACTCTTCGTCCTTCATGTTGCTTCGAGGGAAACCTTGATCCTTGGATCGGGCGGTGGCGACGCTCCACTGTCTTGCCCTTCTTGATGGCACGCCCTTGAAGTACCCGGCTCGTTGTGCACTGTCAGTGTCAAAACCGGCGGATCTCGAGTAGGGGGTCCCGAACTGTGTGTCTAAGGCGGATGGTAATGATACGTCTCCAACGTATCTATAATTTTTTATTGCTCCATGCTATTTTATCTACTGTTCTGGACTATATTGGGATTTATTTTCCACTTTTATATTATTTTTGGGACTAACCTATTAACCGGAGGCCCAGCCCGAAATTGATGTTTTTGCCTTTTTCGGTGTTTGAAGAAATGAATATCAAACGGAGTCCAAACGGAATGAAACCTTCGAAACGTGATTTTCTCACGAGCGTGATCCAGGAGACTTGGACCCTCGCCAAGGAACAACGGAGGCGGTCACGAGGTGGGGGCCCCCCTAGGGCGCGCCTTGCCTCGTGGGCCCCCTGTTGCTCCACCGACATACTCCTTCCTCCTATATATACCTACGTACCCCCAAACGATCAGAATAGGAGCTAAAAACCTAATTCCACCGCTGCAACTTCCTGTATCCACGAGATCCCATCTTGGGGCCTGTTCCGGAGCTCCACCGGAGGGGGCATCCACCATGGAGGGCTTCTACATCAACACCATAGCCTCTCCGATGAAGTGTGAGTAGTTTACTTCAGACCTTTGGGTCCATAGCTAGTAGCTAGATGGCTTCTTCTCTCTTTTTGGATCTCAATACAATGTTCTCCCCCCCTATCGTGGAGATCTATTCGATGTAATCTTCTTTTTGCGGTGTGTTTGTTGAGATCGATGAATTGTGGGTTTATGATCCAGCTTATCTATGAACAATATTTGAATCTTCTCTGAATTCTTTTATGTATGATTGAGGTATCTTTGCAAGTCTCTTCAAATTATCCGTTTGGTTTGGCCAACTAGATTGGTAGTTCTTGCAATGGGAGAAGTGTATGGCTTTGGGTTCAATCTTGCGGTGTCCTTATCCAGTGACAGAAAGGGTTGCAAGGCATGTATTGTATTGTTGCCATCGAGGATAACAAGATGGGGTATTTATCATATTGCATGAATTTATTCCTCTACATCATGTCATCTTGCTTAAGGTGTTACTCTGTTTTTAACTTAATACTCTAGATGCATGCTGGATAGCGGTCGATGAGTGGTGTAATAGTAGTAGATGCAGAATCGTTTCGGTCTACTTCTCTCGGACGTGATGCCTATATACATGATCATACCTAGATATACTCATAACTATGCTCAATTCTGTCAATTGCTCAACAGTAATTTGTTCACCCACCGGAGAATACTTATGCTCTTGAGAGAAGCCACTAGTGAAACCTATGGCCCCCGGGTCTATTCTCATCATATCAATCTCCATCACTTTTATATGTGCTTTGTTTTACTTTGCCTTTTACTTTTCACTTTGCATCTATATACCAAAAATACCAAAAATATTATCTCTATCAGATCTCACTCTCGTAAGTGACCGTGAAGGGATTGACAACCCCTAATCGCGTTGGTTGCGAGTAGCTATCGTTTTGTGCAGGTACGAGGGACTTGTGTGTGGCCTCCTACTGGATTGATACCTTGGTTCTCAAAACTGAGGGAAATACTTACGCTATTGTGCTGCATCATCCTCTCCTCTTCGGGGAAAACCAACGCAAGCTCAAGATGTAGCAAGAAGGATTTCTGGCGCCGTTGTCGGGGATTCTACGCAAAAGTCAACATACCAAGTACCCATCACAATCCCTTATTCCTCGCATTACATTATTTGCCATTTTCCTCTCGTTTTCCTCTCCCCCACTTCACCCTTGCCATTTTATTCGCCCTCTCTTTTCGTTTGCCTTGATGTCTTACTTGGCTCGTTTGCTCGTTTGGTTGAAATAGTTGAGTATTTATTCCTAAACAAAGAAGCCAATATCTATGGATCCTCATCCGCTTGCTAATCTCTTTAAGAGATCCAATTATGATGAACCAATTCCTAGTGATTTGGATGCACTAGATTATCTTTATAAGGTTTTGCCTAAAATCCGTGAAGTGACTCACGATAGATCTTTGAATAAAAAGCATGATTTCAATGATTTTACTATAAATTCTTTTGATGTCAATTGTGCTAATAAGATGCAAAACCCTAAGCTTGGGGATGCTAGTTTTGCTATGTCTACTACTTGTTGCAATGATCATGATTGGGGTGATTCTTCTTATGATCTTGAAAATTCATTTAAGCCCCATGATGAGTATGAGATTAATAATATTGTTTGCGATAATATTGAAAGTGGGTTCGGAAGAGTGTCAACTTTAGATCCCACATATTTGGAGAATGTTCTATCTTATGAAGTTTTTGATAAAAGTGGGTTTGGAAAGGTCATGACTTTAGTTAATGATAATCCCACTATTTTGGAAGAGTGTCAAATTTGCATGCATGTGGATCGTGTTGAGAATATACTTTGTGATAGCTATTTTGTTGAATTTGCTTATGATCCTACATGTAATTATTATGAAAGAGGAAAATATGGTTGTAGAAACTTTCATGCTACTAAATTACCTCTCGCTATGTTGAGATTGCTATTGTCTCTTTCCGCTTCCTTGCATATGCTAGTTTTTGCTTGCCTTGATTTGTTTGCCTATAAGATGCCTATGCATAGGAAGTATGTTAGACTTAGATGTGGTTGTCACATTTTTTATGATGCTCACTTTGTGCTTCAATTCTTGTCTTTCTTGTGAGCATCATTGAAATCTCAATGCCTAGCTAAAAAGGCTTTAAAGAAAAGTGATTGTTGAAAGACAACCCAATATTTTTACTTGCTGCTTAGTAATAAATAATCCATCTAGCCTCTGTTTAGATGTGGTTTTATCTTTTAATTAGTGTTTGTGCCAAGTTAAACCTATTGGATCTCCTTAGATGATAGTTATTTGATCTTGCCGTAATTTCCAGAAACTTTGCGCTCAGTGCCCGAATTGTTAAAATTCACCAGAACGTGATAAAATACTGATTCTAATTGCTGCTGATCAATAAAAAAAATTCCAGGTCGTCTAATTTTGGTAGAATTTTGTGAGTTCCAGAAGTTTGCGTTAGTTACAGATTACTACAGACTGTTCTGTTTTTGACAGATTCTGTTTTGCGTGTATTGTTTGCTTATTTTGATGAATCTATGGCTAGTAAAATAGTTTATGATCCATACATAAGTTGGAATACAGTAGGTTTAACACCAATATAAATAAAGAATGAGTTCATTACAGTACCTTAAAGTAATCTTTTGTTTTCTTTCTCTAACGGAGCTCACGAGATTTCTGTTGAGTTTTGTGTTGTGAAGTTTTCAAGTTTTGGGTGAATTCTTTTCATGGATTATGGAACAAGGAGTGGCAAGAGCCTAAGCTTGGGGATGCCCATTGAACCCCCAAGATAATCCAAGGACACCAAAAATTCAAAGCTTGGGGATGCCCCGGAAGGCATCCCCTCTTTCGTCCACTTCCATCGGTAATTTACTTGGAGCTATATTTTTATTCACCACATGATATGTGTTTTGCTTGGAGCGTCTTGTATTATTTGTGTCTTTGCTTGTTAGTTTACCACAATCATCCTTGCTGTACACACCTTTTGAGAGAGCCATACATGAATTGGAATTTGCTAGAATACTCTATGTGCTTCACTTATATCTTTTGAGCTTGATAGTTTTGCTCATAGTGCTTTACTTATATCTTTTGAGCGTGATAATTTTTGCTCTAGTGCTTCACTTATATATTTTAGAGCACGGTGGTGGATTTGTTTTAAAGAAACTTTATCACTCATGCTTCACTTAGATTATTTTGAGAGCCGTTAATAGCACGGTAATTTGCTTAATGTTAATATACTTGGTATTCAAGATATGTGAAACTTTCTTTTGAGTGCGCTGAATACTAAGATAAGTTTGATGCTTGATAATTGTTTTGAGATATGAAGATAGTGATATTAGAGTCATGCTAGTTGAGTAGTTGTGAACTTAAAGAATACTTGTGTTGAAGTTTGTGATTCCCGTAGCATGCACGTATGGTGAACCGTTATGTGATGAACTCGGAGCATGATTTATTTATTGATTGTCTTCCTTATGAGTGGCGGTCGGGGACGAGCGATGGTCTTTTCCTACCAATCTATCCCCCTAGGAGCATGCCCATAATACACTACTAGGGAAAAGCCTAGCAGCAGCGCGGGTTTTAGGCCTATCGAGAGCGCTGCCAGGGGCGCTCTTGATAAGCGCGCTGACTAAAGCTTAGCGATGGCGCGCTGGACCCGCTTCTGCTAAATTGATCTAGTAGTAGCGCTTCTCTAGAGCAGCGCTGCTGGTAATTAGTAGTAGCGCTCCTCCTTGCCCGCGCTACTACTATTATTTAGTATTGTATTTCTTTTTTATTTCATGTTGTATTTCATACACCTTTACACAAGTTTTCATACAACCGAAATTTAGAGATTGTTTTTACATCATAATGAGTAGGTGAAAGAACCGTGGACTAGTTTCAAGTGGATGGACATCCACTTGAAACTAATCCGCGGTTCTTTCACCCAATGATATAATAAATATCATCATTATTATCATATCATTAACAACTTATCATCATAATACATCATTGTCATATAACACCTCCTCAAGATCATCGTTTTCATCAATGAGACATCACATAGCAAATTGGCCACTAGTCGTAATCACAAGTACTCCTCATCATCAACTCTAACACATTGTATCACATAATAAACATATTGTACCTCATAGGACCTACTACATTCTCTTAGGACCTACTATATTCTCTAAGGTAAAATAGCAAAAAACAAGATAGCCCCTGACTCTCCATTATGGAGAATGGAGATTATCCTGTCTCCAATTCTTGCCTTTAAGCAATGTTACTTCCAAGAACCTCATTGCGAATGTCCAAACATTTTTTCCATTCTTTGATTAGCATGTGTTCACCGGTTTTAGAAATCCGATATGCACAGGTGAGATCCGTAGGAAGACCTGGCTGTATGTTCAGAATTTCAAGGCGACCATTGTAATACATCAGATGAGGCACATAACCCATCGGGATTTTCTGTTGAAAAACATAGTAATAACTTCGTAGTTAGCAATGATGTACTAGTTTTGGAAGTATGCAAAAGATGCACGGATGTCGTAATAGTAAAAAATCTTACCAGGGTATCTCCATAGAAGTTATCGTGGTTCAACACGTGCACTAGTGGAACGTATTCACCATAATTTGGAGGAGTTCGATAATAGGTATTGTAATTCTCAAAGAAAGTACAAAATGCGATCAGATGATTTTTCTCCTTATAAGTTAATTCGGAGCCACCACTATAGTGGGTTTTGTCTACCATCTTCTGCACATTCTTTGAACATTCAAAATAAGCTGTCAATGGAAATAAGCTGTCAACTATTTTGAAATAAACAATATAAATTAGTTAATAACTATGTTTGATAAACTCACATTGCGGTAGAATCGGAAGCGTATCAACAAGGACCCAAATGTCCATATTGTCTTGCCCGATGTCAGGATCACCAAGATCCATGGTGACAATCATACCCTAATAAAAACCATACATTTTGCAAAGTGCTTCCCAATTTTGGCAACCAAAATGGGTTACGCTCTGAGCATTGTACAGATTTACTTCAAAATCCATATCATGATGGGTCCTTAGGTGTATTTTCTTTGTTTCAAAATTTTCATGGTCTTCAAAACCCATCCTCTCCAAGACATAGCGTCTTGCATCGCATAGGATAAGCTAGTCGAATTGTAAAAGATGAAAATTAGACGTTGAAATAGTTGAAGTCATGCTTAATTACGAAAAAAAAACTCTTGTCGTTGTTGCATACCGTTTCAACATCGAAGGTCTCCTCGAGCTTAATGCTGAAGCGCCGATCTTCGTCCAGCTCAACGAACCTGTCGCACATACCTTGATCGTCGTGGCACCAGCTGCACTCCCCCGGGAGACTGTCGTCGTCCGAGTACCACATTTCCTACGTTCATAATTCAAACATTAAACTTTTACAATTAAATATATGTACTAAAAAACCTAAATTAGATCATTATTTTTCGAGAAAATCCAGGCCACTCGATATTTCCTACATATTCTAGCACAAGTCATGCCAGAATTCACGGAAAAATCCGGCATGACCTTTGCTAAAAAAGGACATATTGAGCGCCTGAAATTTGCCGGAACGGAAATTAATCAACACTCAGGCAAAACATGGGCCACTCGGAGGTGTATACTGAACATGAACGGCCACTTCGGCAACCACATATCCTATTTGAGCAACAAAAGATATACATGGATATTTGGCTGGTCTCACCTCGATGTCTGAGGGGGTCGGTGACGTGGACGACGGCGGGGATGATGGAGGGGCTCCTTGATTTCTGCAAAAGCAAAAACCGTATAAGTTATCACTAATACATCCCGAATAATTGCTTAAACTAAAAAAACAACAAATATGACATTCAACTAGTTTTATTAATTCAACTAGTTCTTACTAAATATAAACTTGCTACAAATAGAAAAAAAAACTAGTTCTTTCTAAAAATAAAGTAGTTCAACTAGTTATATTAATTATCTTACTAAAAATACATTAGTTCTATTAATTCAACTAGTTCAACTAGTTCAACTAGTTTATTAATTTACTTACTAAACTAGTTCAACTACAACTAAAGTAGTTCAACTACAACTACTATTAATCATACTGCCCTGGTTAACTAGTACCATCACTACTAGTAATTAACATCTACTACTACTAAAAATCATTATCTATGAACCCTAAATTAACATCTACTACTACTAAATAACATATAGTACTAACTAAGCAGAGAGAAAGGGGGTGGGGCGACGGAGAGGTAGGGGCGGCGAGGGCGGGATCGGGAGGCGGCGGTGCTGGGTGGGCTCGGGTGGCGGCGGTGAGGTCGAGGGCGGTGGGAGGAGGGCTGCCGGCGGAGGAGGGAGGAGGGGCAGCCGCAGGCGGAGGGAGGAGGGCGACGGTGGAGGAGGGAGGGGCTGCCGCAGGCCAAGGGAGGACGTGCGAGGAGGAGGGAGGAGGGACGGAAGGAGGGGAGTACCTCGGCGGCGGACGGGCGAAGGCGGCGGCCTTGCAGCAGACAGTTATCGGTCTTGTGGCGAGTGAGAGTGTGAGTGAGAGAGAGGGTCGACGGTCGTGCACACACGTGGGGATAAGGTAATGATAGTTGTAGCGCGTTTACCGAAACGCGCTACAGCTAATAGGACTAGCAGTAGCGCTTTGAAGATAAAGCGCTACTGCTAAGTGTAAGTATACAAAAAATACTTCAATGCAAAATACATTGGCCATCAATGATCTTTTGTGTACAATCTGAATTGTCAATATGAGTCCTCTCGGTAGAAACCGGAGAGGACTCATATCTATGCCTAAATTTTACATATAGAGTTCAGTGAAGACCAACTGGTTGTGATACTTTCGAAGTAACATATTTAAGGTGGTAAACACCTGTTCATGGAGCGAGGTGGGACTAAACTTATGGGCTGATCTTAGCGTGGCGATTTTCTTGACGCTGCTGCTGCTACCTTCTATAGCAGATAGCGCGGTTACGTATAGGGCGCTACTGCTATAACTAACTGGGTGGCGAGGTCATGGCAATTAGAGCAGTAGCGCGTTTTGTCTTGGCGCACTCATCTGCTATTTTCCTTTCAGCAGCGCGTTTTGCTATCACGCGCTGCTGCTAACTAGCAGCAGCGCCTGATTTTAAAGTGCGCTGCTGGTAAGATTCTGTGTATAGGATTTTCCCTAGTAGTGATACTTTGCTTTGATAACTTCTAGATTTTTGCAATAAGTATATGAGTTCTTTATGACTAATGTTGAGTCCATGAATTATACGCACTTTTTCCATCCTTCCACCATTGCTAGCCTCTCTACTACCGCGCACTTTTCGCCGGTATCATACACCCACCATATACCTTCCTCAAAACAGCCACCATACCTACCTATCATGGCATTTCCATAGCCATTCTGAGATATATTTCCATGCAACTTTCCACCGTTCCGTTTATTATGACACGCTCCATCATTGTCATATTGCTAGCATGATCATGTAGTTGACATCGTATTTGTGGCAAAGCCACCATTCATAATTCTTTCAAACATGTCACTCATGTTTCATTGCATATCCCGGTACACCGCCGGAGGCGTTCATATAGAGTCATATTTTGTTCTAAGTATCAAGTTGTAATTGTTGAGTTGTAAGAAAAATAAAAAGTGTGATGATCATCATTATTAGAGCATTGTCCCAAGTGAGGAAAGGATGATGGAGACTATGATTCCCCCACAAGTCGGGATGAGACTCCGGATGAAAAATAAAAAAATAAAAAAAGAGGCCATAAAAAAAGAGAGAAAATGCCCAAATAAAAAAAATGAGAGAAAAAGAGAGAAGGGACAATGTTACTATCCTTTTACCACACTTGTGCTTCAAAGTAGCACCTTGATCTTCATGATAGAGAGTCTCTCATTTTGTATCTTTCATATACTAGTGGGAATTTTTCATTATAGAACTTGGCTCGTATATTCCAATGATGGGCTTCCTCAAATGCCCTAGGTCTTCGTGAGCAAACGAGTTGGATGCACACCCACTTAGTTTCTTTTGTTGAGCTTTCATATACTTATAGCTCTAGTGCATCCGTTGCATGGCAATCCCTACTCACTCACATTGATATATATTGATGGGCATCTCCATAGCCCGTTGATACGCCTAGTTGATGTGAGACTATCTTCCCTCTTTTTGTCTTCTCCACAACCACCATTATATTCCACATATAGTGCTATATCCATGGCTCACGCTCATGTATTGCGTGAAGATTGAAAAAGTTTTGAAAATGTTAAAGTATGAAACAATTGATTGGCTTATTATCAGGGTTGTGCATGATTTAAATATTTTGTGTGGGGAAGATGGAGCATAGCCAGACCATATGATTTTGTAGGGATAACTTTCTTTGTCCATGTTATTTTGAGAAGACATAATTGCTTAGTTAGTATGCTTGAAGTATTATTATTTTTATGTCGATATGAACTTTTGTCTTGAATCTTTCGGATCTGAATATTCATATAACAATTAAGAAGATTTACATTGAAATTATGCCAAAGTATCACTCCGCATCAAAAATTCTCTTTTTATCATTTACCTACTCGAGGACGAGCAGGAATTAAGCTTGGGGATGCCTGATATGTCTCCAACGTATCTATAATTTTTGATTGCTCCATGCTACTTTATCTACTGTTTTGGACTATATTGGGCTTTATTTTCCACTTTTATATTATTTTGGGACTAACCTATTAACTGGAGGCCCAACCCGAATTGATGTTTTGCCTTTTTCGGTGTTTGAAGAAATGAATATCAAGCGGAGTCCAAGCGGAATGAAACCTTGAAACGTGATTTTCTCACCGAGCGTGATCCAGAGACTTGGACCTCGCCAAGGAACAACGGAGGCGGTCATGAGGTGGGGCGCCCCTAGGGTGCGCCCCCCTGCCTCGTGGGCCCCCTGTTGCTCCACCGACATACTCCTTCCTCCTATATATACCTACGTACCCCAAACGATCAGAACAGGAGCCCAAAACCTAATTCCACCGCCGCAACTTCCTGTATCCACGAGATCCCATCTTGGGGCCTGTTAGGAGCTCACGGGGGGGTATCCACCATGGAGGGCTTCTATATCAACACCATAGCCTCTCCGATGAAGTGTGAGTAGTTTACTTTAGACCTTCGGGTCCATAGCTAGTAGCTAGATGGCTTCTTCTCTCTTTTTGGATCTCAATACAATGTTCTCCCCCTCTCTCGTGGAGATCTATTCGATGTAATCTTCTTTTTGCGGTGTGTTTGTTGAGACCGATGAATTGCGGGTTTATGATCCAGCTTATCTATGAACAATATTTGAATCTTCTCTGAATTCTTTTATGTATGATTGAGTTATCTTTGCAAGTCTCTTCGAATTATCCATTTGGTTTGGCCAACTAGATTGGTAGTTCTTGCAATGGGAGAAGTGTATGGCTTTGGGTTCAATCTTGCGGCGTCCTTACCCAGTGACAGAAAGGGTTGCATGGCATGTATTGTATTGTTGCTATCGAGGATAACAAGATCGGATATTTATCATATTGCATGAATTTATTCCTCTACATCATGTCATCTTGCTTAAGATGTTACTCTGTTTTTAACTTAATACTCTAGATGCATCTTTGGATAGCGGTCGATGAGTGGAGTAATAGTAGTAGATGCAGAATCGTTTGATCTACTTGTCTCGGACGTGATGCCTATATACATGATCATACCTAGATATACTCATAACTATGCTCAATTCATCAATTGCTCAACAGTAATTTGTTCACCCACCGTAGAATACTTATGCTCTTGAGAGAAGCCACTAGTGAAACCTATGGCCCCGGTCTATTCTCATCATATCAATCTCCATCACTTCTATACTTGCTTTGTTTTAATTTGCCTTTTACTTTTCACTTTGCATCTATATACCAAAAATACCAAAATTATTATCTCTATCAGATCTCACTCTCGTAAGTGACCGTGAAGGGATTGACAACCCCTAATCGCGTTGGTTGCGAGTAGCTATCGTTTTGTGCAGGTATGAGGGACTTGTGCATGGCCTCCTCTGGATTGATACCTTGGTTCTCAAAAGCGAGGAAATACTTACGCTCTTGTGCTGCATCATCCTCTCCTCTTCGGGGAAAACCAACGCAAGCTCAAGACGTAGCAGGTAACAGGAGGCGGGGGACACGATGTTTACCCAGGTTCGGGCCCTCTGGATGGAGGTAATACCCTACTTCCTGCTTGGTTGATCTTGATGATATGAGTATTACAAGAGTTGATCTACCACGAGATCGTAGAGGCTAAACCCTAGAAGCTCGCCTATGGTATGATTGTTGTTGTCCTACGGACTAAACCCTCCAATTTATATAGACACGGAGGGGGCTAGGGTTACACAGAGTCGGTTACAAGGGAGGAGATCGACATATCCGTATTGCCAAGCTTGCATTCCACGCCAAGGAGAGTCCCACCCGGACACAGGACGAAGTCTTCAATCTTGTATCTTCATAGTCCAACAGTCCGGCCAAAGGATATAGTCCGGCTGTCCGAGGACCTCCTAATCCAGGACTCCCTCAGTAGCCCCTGAACCAGGCTTCAATGACGATGAGTCCGCCGTGCAGATTGTCTTCGGCATTGCAAGGTAGGTTCCTCCTCCGAATATTCCATAGAAGATTTTGAACACGGGGATAGTGTCTGGCTCTGCAAAACAAATTCCACATACCACCGTAGAGAGAATAATATTTCCACAAATCTAATCTGCTGACAGCTTTTCATACCGTGACGTTCTGACGTGGTCTGGTCATGATGAACCGTTTTTCCGAGCCTGCCGCTGCACGTGTTGCGAGGCGGTTTTATTGGCACGTCTCGTCGAAGCAGAGATCGTGTCCCTCTTTTCATGGGATTCTCATCAATACGGGTGTGGGTAACCCAGTCGTACCTGCTGGTATGACTCCTCGATTTTAGGCAAACGGCCACACGGAGGAAGCTTGATATTCACCCTTTTTTATAAAGGGGCCAAGGCCTGTCATTTTCTTCTCGCGCTCGATCCTCCCTTTCCCCCCGCCTTGAATTCCAACACTCAAGGCTAAGACTAAGCGCTTCAGACCTTCAATCATGTCCAGATCCAACCTTCAAAGCCGGTGGATGGCCTCCTCTGTTACAGAGGAGGACATCAAGAAGCTAAGAGAAGCCAGGTATCTGACCGCTGAAATCTCGCACAGGCTGCCTGCTCAAGGGCAGGTCATCCCCACTCCCGAACCCAACGAGAGTGTTGTATTTATTTCCCACTTCCTCCGAGAGCTAGGCTTTACTCTTGATCCCTTTGTTAGAGGGCTTATGTTCTACTACGGGCTCGATTTCCATGATCTAGCCCCAGATTCCATCCTTCACATCTCGTCGTTCATCGTCGTGTGTGAAGCCTTCCTCCGCATCACCCCACACTTCGGCTTATGGCTCAAGACCTTCAATGTGAAGCCGAAGATGATTGAGGGGAGACACGCGGAGTGCGGAGGCGCCATAATAAACAAAGGCGCCGATGCTCCATGGCCAAAGGGTTCCTTCCCGGTGACATCCAAATTATAGCAGCGGGAGTGGTTTTACATCACCGCTCCCCGAAGCGCTAAGTGGGTAGCTGCCCCCGCCTTCCGTCCGGGCCCCCCGCCACAATTGGCGTCATGGGTCAACAAAGGGCTGGACTGGGGGCCAGCCAATGACGTGCCGACATTGCAGAGCCGCATCCGAGATCTCTTCAAGGGAGATGTCAGCCTTGTCAAGGTAACGCAAGTCATGCTAGTTCATCGGGTCCTGCCATGCCAACGTCGACCTCTCCGTATGTGGGAGTTCAACCCGGAAGGACCGTGAACTATTCAGCAATTCTTTGGCGCGACGCTCGAAGAGATGTATGGATTGTTCTTCGGATCACGAATAGAGTGTCCGGACACCACGAGGATCGGTTCGAACTGCGATCGTCCGAGCCTTGAGTAAGTAATTCTACGGCCGAACACGTTGTCTTTTAATTTATCACAACATCATTCTGAAAAGTCGCCTTTTGACCAGGACTGGATAAAAAAGGCGAAGATGATCTGGTGTTCGGCCCCCCTTCCCGAAGGCTCACCGGATCCTGTACTAGCCATGATGCTTGAGCTTGCGCCTTATCAAGCGTCGTCAGGGGAAGATAAAGGGAGGAACAAAGAAGCCGAAAGTGAGCCTCACTCATTATTCATCCAAACCGTGGGAATTAGTGCCCCCGCTAAGGAGGATAACCGGGGAGAAGAATCTGAAATTCCCTCTCCCCAAGGAAGGAAGAGGGCCGCCTCTGAAGACTTGGAAACAATGGTTTTCAAACGAGGGAAGAAACCTTTGTCAGGGGCCCTCTTCCGGAGGGCATCCTTACCGCACAGTACCCACAAGGGGACCAGCCCTCCACCGAACTGTAAGTAAACAAAAGTAATTTATAGTAAATATACACTGCTTCATTTCTGAGATCAATAACCGAGACGTATGTCTTGTAGTTCGGATCATAGCCCTTCTCGACAGAGTTTCTCTTCGGGGGATCTTCTTCCGGAGATGATGGAGAGCGATACGCCTCCCCGTGCCTCCCCGCCTCGTGAAGCGGACGACCCTGAGGTGTCTTCACGGAGAATTTCTCCTGATCCGCCAAGGCCAGAGGGTAACCCTTCGGCCACCCGAAGTCCGGAGTATTCGGCTCCTAAGGAGAGCAACAGAAAGAGTCCGGGATTGTCCGGTGTGCGACCAGACGCATTGATGAATCTTCTGGAGCAAGCGGCTATCTCAGAAGCGCATGTACGCTAACGGGTACGGTGGTTGAGAGGATTTCATCTGCCGAAAGCGGGTTGCATGAAGCTTTTATGAGCCTGCTAAGAGGCTTTGAGGTATGCAAAGTAATATTTTTTTGACGGTACCGCACACGCTAGGTGCGTCCTAAGCAGATAGTAGCCCCTGAGACTTTGGTTGCTGTCAAAAAAGGCGGAAAACAGAGGATCATAGTCCCAGGTAATAACTGTGCTGCTTTCATGTGCAGGCGGCTGAGGGTCTGGTAGTTAGCCGGACTAGTGAGTTTGCCGAACTGAAGCGGCAGATGCCGACATCGTGCTTGTAAACAAGTGGCTTGACGAGGCACAGGGTATGTATTATCCGGTGATCAAAACATATTAAGAGGAGCATGATGCTAGTATCTGTAATATGCTGTGACTGCAGATGGAGCTGCCGCCGTGGAGACCCTTCGAGCGGAACTTGCCCGGGCCAAGGAACAAGCCAGGAAGAGTGATGCGGCCGCCCTAAAGCCGGTCGAAGAGCTAAGAGCCGAACAGGCTGCGCATTGCCAGAGCAAAGAGAAAATAGCCAAGATGGCTTTTGAGTTGAAAGATGCCGCCGACCGTTATGAGCTTCTTGAGAAGGAAAGTCGAACGAAGACGGCGGACCTGGAGAAAGCCATGGTAGCAGCCAAGGAAGCCCGCTCTAAAATCAGAGCAGCAAAGGAGGAGCTACGTCAAGCCGGAGATATCGCGGCTGGGAAGCCCTTTTTGTTGCGGACGAAGTTCGGAGATCCTAAGTATGCCCTTCTGGATCAATTATGGAGTTCTGCAGACGCTTACTTGGATTTGGCAGCGAGTGCTGCTGATACGACCGAATTTTTCAAATATCAAAAAGGTCGCGAAGTGCAAAAGTTGTTCTGGTCGCAGAAATGTTCCAGTGCGTCCGTTGCTGTTAAATGAGCAAATGGCCGAGTGGGCCGAGCTCCATAGGTTGTCCGGGCTTGCCATGAGGTCTGTTGTGGATCATCTTTGGCCGGAAGAACCAAGGCCGAATAGTTATTTTGGCTTAGTGCAACGATTCCTTGGTGTTGTGCCGCATATCGACGCTGTGAAGAGGTTGGCGTGCATAGAGGGTGCGGATGGCTCTTGCCCGTGTCAAGACATACTGGGCAGAGATGGAGGCCACCGCTATTGCAACCCATAGTTCGGCCGTAGGCCGGGTATCGGCCTAGCACTATTTTGAAGAAGTCCTAGAAGGCGCTCGTTTAATAGAGGCTCAGTGCTCGAAGAGTATCATGTTCTAGTGACATGTATCCCAATTGTAAGAACAATGTTATTTTGAATTATAAAGGCTGTATTTATACTTTTGCCTGAGTATTATTATGCCTCCTGTGCGGTCGGTTATGTATATATATATAACCTGAAAGTTTGCAGTCGTGGGCTTCCGCCCCCACGCATATAATACGGGGGTGTTCGCAAAAGTGCGTGTTCACACTTGATCCAACGTCTTGGTCTATTAAGGAGGTGGTAGCATGGCGAATGAGGCAATCGGACTATATTGCTTTAACACTTTCACTTAACCATAGGAGTTTGACAGTGGGGCTACTATATAGCCCCTGGTATTTCCGTGTCTATCCGAATACGGTGCGCGTACGTACATGACCGGGAAAACCGGTCCTTCGTTAATGCGGAGGAATCCCGAAGATTCCGATGATTCATCGAGTGGTTGACCAGTCTCGCGCTTTATCATGACAGTCAGTTTTCGGCTTTCTCTACTAAGGTGCTCGTCTAGATGAACTAGGGCACAATCGCAGTAGTTCTCCCGGTGCCACCTTAGCCGATAGAGCGGAAAGTAAGGTAGCAAAACACGGGAGCCGGGCAAACCCAACATTTGACCAAAGACATGATTCGGAGCTGATGCATATAAGCCCAAACTCGCAACGCCGAACACTCCCTAAGGTTTTCGGTCTTTACAACATATACTCGACTGGGTAACGCCCTTGAACCCTGAATTTCTAGGTACGTGCATTAGTCTGACGTGGCGAAATGCCAATAACGCCAGCATCCCTCTCGGTTGTGTTGAGTATACGGAGGGTGTGAAGCAACAAGAAACAGTAGGAAAGGTTTACGCAGGGTCTTAATCTAAAAAGAAACCTTTGGGCGGGGCCCTGCTGCACGTCTGCGCCTGTGTCTCCGTTGTGCCGTATCCTGGAATGGTGTAGCACGATTATCATCTACGAAAATAGAAGAACTTAGATGAAATTTGTCGTGCAAAAAAAAGGGTTGTTCTTAATAAACCATTAAAATTCAAAATAAGGTCGAGCCGAACTGTAGACTTTGTTTTTTTACATGCGGGAAGCCCCTAGCACCGTCTACGGGGGTATATTCATCAACCCCGTCTCAGGTTTATCTTTGTTGTTACAGCTAGTGGTGCGCCGTACTCGTCTAGCCGTGTCCGAGGTCTTTACGACCGATCGCTTATGCTAGTTGGAGAGGCCATTTAGTGTTCGGCTGCTAAAGTTGCCACACATTCTTCCGCGCGTAAGGAATGCTCAGTGTTTCCGCTAACTATGATGATGCCGCGTGGACCGGGCATCTTGAGCTTGAGATAAGCATAATGCGGTACTGCATTAAAACGAGCGAAGGCCGTTCTTTCGAGTAGTGCTTGATAGCCGCTTCGGAATGGAGCAATGTCGAAGGGTAACTTTTCACTTCGGAAGTTGTCGGGGGAACCGAATACAACCTCTAGTACGAGAGAGCCCGTGCAGCTGGCCTCTAGGCCTGGTATTACTCCTTTAAAGGTAGTATTGCTTTGGCTAATTCTTGTTGGCTCTATCCCCATTTTGCGGACTGTGTCCTGATATATCAGATTAAGACTACTGCCGCCGTCCATGAGGACTCGGGTGAGATGGTATCCGTTGATTATTGGGTCGAGCACCAAGGCAGCCGGTCCTCCATGCCAGACATTGGTTGAGCTATCCCTGCGATCAAAAGTGATCGGGCTGGTTGACCAAGGGTTGAACTTAGGGGTGACGGGCTCTACGGCGCATATGTCTCGGAGTGCGTGTTTGCTCCTCCTCTTCGTCACGTGAATCGTGTTCAGTGTTTTGACCTCTGGTGGGAACTTTTTCTCCCCCCCCCCCAGTGTTTTGCTGACGAGGCTCCTCCTCGTCTTCACTTGGTGTCTCCCTCCCCTTGTGTTCGGCGTTTAGCTTACCGGCCTGCTTGAAGACCCAGCATTCTCTGTGGGTGTGATTTGCAGGTTTATCGGAGGTGCCGTGAATCTGACATAATTTGTCTAGAATCTTGTTGAGGCTGGACGGTCCATCCCTATTGCCTTTAAAAGGCTTTTTCCGTTGACCGGGTCGAGAGCTCCTAAATCCGGCGTTTACCGCCGTGTTGTCTGGGTTGTCTTCGTTATTTCGACGCTTGCTTTTACTGCGTCGTGGTTTTCAATACCATCCTGACTTGGATGTGCTGGGTCGCTGGTGCTACAACGGGCCAGCCAGCTGTCTTCGCCCGCGCAAAAGCGGGTCATAAGGCTTGTTAGGGATGCTATTGTCCTTGGTTTTTCTTGGCCGAGGTGTCTGGTGAGCCATTCATCTCAGACGCTGTGTTTGAAAGCTGCTAAGGCTTGGTGTCCGGGCAGTCGACGATTTGGTTCTTCTTAGTGAGAAATCTGTTCCAAAGCTTTTGGGCTGACTCTCCGGGCTGTTGAATTATATGACTTAAATCGTCTGCATCCAGAGGTCGGACATAGGTCCCTTGAAAGTTAACCCTAAAAGCATCATCAAGCTCCTCCCAACTTCCAATTGAATTTTCGGGGAGCCTCTTCAGCCAGTGCCGAGTTGGACCTTTTAGCTTGAGGGGCAAGTACTTGATGGCGTGGAGATCGTCTCCGCGAGCCATATGGATATGGAGGATGAAGTCCTCAATCCAGACCCCAGGGTCTGTCGTTCCGTCGTACGCCTCTATGTTCACGGGTTTGAATCCCTCTGGAAATTCGTGATCCAGCACCACATCGGTGAAACATAGGGGGTGCGCGGCACCCCTGTATTTGGATGTGTCATGGAGTTCTGATGGTTGTAGTGTTCGATTTTGATTATGCGCTGGAGCGCACTTCCTAGATCCGTAGATGGATCTGGTCACGCCGGCCTTTTGATGCAAGTCCTCGCGTGGGTCATGTGCTGACTTATGTGCGGCCTCGTTAGCCGCCCTATCGTGACCACGAGGTGGTCGATCCGGCCGGTCGGCCATTTTATTTTTCGGCTGTGTAGGCTCTAAGGCCTCATCATCGAATTCAGGCAACAGCTTGCGCTTTGGATAGCTCTTTGTGTGGCGACTACCACCATACTTTTCTTCAGTGTCGAGCACTTTGTTCCATCTACTGTTGAGCGTATTCTATGTGGCCTTAAGCCTTTGCTTCTGCTTCTTCAGACTCCTCGCGGTGGCAATAAGCCTTCTGCGGAGGTTCTCTTGTTCCAAGTGCCTTTCCGGGATGATGTGTGTGTTGTCGTCCGGACTGTTTTCCTCTCCGGAGAGAGGTTGATGATCTTTATCCTCGGCGTCGCCTTGATCGGACAGCGGCTCCGTACTATGTTTGACGTCCGCTGGTTCATCATGCTCTGTTGCTGGGTCCGTGTGGTCGTTGTTTCCTCTGGAGTCGACCGGGGTATTATTTTTTCTTGCGCTGTTATCGTTGTTTTTGCTGAGGCGGGATTTGGAGCGGTGTCTACGCCGTTGCATTGGTTGCTTCTTGAGGGATCTTGTCGCGACCGGTTCTCCGGGTAATAATTCCCAGAAAATGGCCCTTGTGCTCACCAGCCCCAGGATAACTGTTAGCTGATCAGGCACCAACTTGGTACAGAATTTCCAAGCAAAAATACAGGATATGTATGTAGTACAAGACCATTATGGTCTGTGAGTACAACAAATGGTTTCTAGTGGTTGATGGCGGAAGCGGGTTGTAAATCATCATCGCCTATGGGACTCCATTTCCCACGGGAACAGCTGACCAGGCTAACTCCTATCTTCGCGGGGCTGCTATCACCGTTGCTTAGGTTCCGGGACTGTCGGCACGGTCGCTCCTCTCCGTGCAAGGAAATCTGGCCAAGACAATAGCCAGGGACAAGCCAGTGAGTACTTTGAATGTACTCACAAACATTATGGACACAGGCATAATATAACAATGATATGCTGAAAATATCTAACGCTCATGACGTTAGTCACAAAGGTAAATAAAACTCTGATGCGTGCAAGCATGTTATTTGTGAATATGCAATAGTGTAGTAGTATTAAAATTATGAAATAAATAACATAAAGGACTTTAAAAGAAATGCCACAGTCGGGCGTCTTAGCAACACCGCATAAAGGGCTTTAAAAGAAATACCACAGTCGGGCGTCTTAGCGACACCGCATAAAGGGCTTTAAAAGAAATGCCACAGTCGGGCGTCTTAGCGACACCACATAAAGGGCTTTAAAAGAAATGCCACAGTCGGGCGTCTTAGCGACACCACATAAAGGGCTTTAAATTAAACAAAAACAATGCCGCAGTCAGGCGTTTGAGCGACACCACATAAAGGGCTTATAAATAAATACAGTGAATATCCAGGAGGTAGAACCATCCCAGGGATATTCGTTAATACCAAAAATATCACGGGTTAGTCCACATCAAAAATAATAATCATAATTATCACAAGTCACAATCGTGATTCCAGGTTAACAGTTTCACCTCCGAAGACCGACACTAAGACCGACACTTGACCCATCCCAGACTGTAATCCTTAACCATGGACACGACTATTCGAATAGGTTTAATCTCTGCAGAGGGTGTACTCTTTACCCACGAGTAACGGATTCCTTTAGTCCATATGGACTAATTCCGCCTATGGTCTTTTTGTTGAAAACACACCTAACTTGCACACACCAGCATAACTCACGTATGCGGAACCACCCACGACACTGTCAAGCAAAACTCTAAGTGGGGAGGCTACAACCTCGGCGTAACAGGGATCACAAAATTTATACATACGCATAGTGAGGAGCTACCCCTTCGGCTACAACCAAACACCCATGCTCCCGGACCGGTGGCATGACTACGGATGCCTCCATATCTTCCACCATGGCCTCTACATGCGGTGTGTGCTAGGAAAGGGTTGACAACTTCTTGAACCGTACCCTACTTGTTGTAGAGGCAGTGGTAGTCTGAAGCAAGTATGGGGTTCTTGGCACAAGACTCGATCTACGATCGACTCGGGAGGTTGTAAGATTCCTGCAAGATTAGTATAACAATGCAAATACTTCAAACTACAGATAGAAACACCACGCGACATACCCCTCATGCCATACGGACACGACCGTCTCGACGGAGGACTAGGGACAAGACCGTGTCTACCCAAGGCAGAGGCCTTCCGTCTTTCCTCGGTATGCATGAAAGGCATATGACGGTGATTTCTATCACAATCATATCAACTCCATTTGCATGAAATTCATTAAAATGCACTCATGAGTAGGAACACATCCTCACATAAAATGACGTATGCTCGTGCCGGGGTGGTGTTGTCACCGTGCTATGCAACACACACAAAAATTCCACCAGGGTTCAGAATGCTTGCCTTCAGGTCATGGGAAGACAGGGTGCATTCCAACACATCTTGAAATCTTCAAAAATCCTATTTAAAAGAATATATATGAATTAACACACAAAAATCAAAGCAGCACAAAAATTTGTTTTGAAAAATTCTCAAATAAATCTTAAAATAAACTAGACAATATTTGAGAGAGGTAGGAAAAAGAATTAATTTATTTGGAGCTGTATTTAAAAAGATACAGCCGGTCAAAGTTTGGTCAAAAATCTGTTATTAAAAATAAAACAGAAAAGAAAACGTTTGAATATATCGTACCGTCGAAGGCGTAAACTGAAATCTTCTTCCACTTAACCCACGTGGATGGGCGGGGTCAGCAGCGATGGGTCGAGGGGCCCACTGGTCAGGTTTGACTATTCTCCTTCCCTCTTCTTCCTCTGGCGAGCAGGCGGGGCTCGGCGATCATCGCCGGCGCTAGGCGGCTCCTTGCGGGCCCCCGAGGGTGGGGATGGATCCGCAAGGCTGGGGCGGTTCTTTCGGTGGTCGAGGGAGTGATGGGGATGGAGGGAGTCGTCGGCGACGAGCTCTGCGGCGGAGGAAGGTTTCGGTGGCGTAGTGGTTTTGGGGCGGCGGTGGTTCCCGATTAACATTGAGCAGGGGGAAGAGTTCACGGGAGGAAGGTAGAGCTCCTGGTGAAGAGAACGGAGAAGGGAGGCTCGATGGCGCCTGAATGGCGAGGCGGTGGCGGCTGCGGTTTGCGGAGATGGGAAGAGATCTCCCGGTCGATTGGCTGCCAATGGGGTCCTAGGGAGGGTTTGAGACGCCTGCGTCGGAGGCGAGCTCGGGGCTCCTTAAATAGGCGCTTAGGGTCGATTCCTGGCGGCCGAGATAAGGTCGCCGGTGACCGCCATTCTGTAACAAGGTGTCGTGGCGGCGACGAGCGCTAGTGGACATGGCTGCGGATGAGCTCGCGCTGTTCGAGGCAGGTGGCGGCTGGAGGCTTGGGCGGTGCTGCTCATGGCGGTGGTGGTTCTTGCCATGAAGCGTGCCGCCAAGCGGCTTGCTTGCAACGCTGCAGAGGCGGTTGGGGTTCTTGGCGCGACGTGGCGAGAGGCCAAGTGAGTGGCGCTGCTCTGCAGTGGTGGCAAGCGGTATGACGACGTCGGCTCGAGCGCTGCACGTGCAATCTGGCGTGCTCTGCTTTGCGGCGAGCATGCATGCGAACGTGCTCGACGAAATGCCATGGCATGCTACAGGGCTTGGGTGAGGCTGGCACTTAGCGGATCTAGGTTAGGGTCGTCTAGGTGCTTAGTAGACATGCTAGATTGCCCAGAGGTGCAAGGTCACAGTGCAAAACAAAAATCATGTCAAAACAGATCATGCCCATAAGGTGTTTGACAAAATGCCAAGGGTACTTAGGCATTTCTTGGAGTGGCCAAAAACTCCAGATCAGTGTCTCTGTGGATGTAAGAGAGGGTGGTGAAGTTAGTTTGCCAAAAGGAGAAACTTGCTAGTACAAGTTTTGCAAAACTATAATTCTGGACAGAAAGAAAAAGGCATCACTACATGGACCAAAAGTGTTCCAAAGAGTGCATGCTCCTGGACTTAGGGGTTTGGCAGGGAGGACTACAAGCAGGAGAAAGCTCATGGGTAAAGGAGCAAGTTAGGAGATGGTTGCAGTACAAAACACAAGTCTGGTCCAGAATGAAAAAGAGGTTGGTATACTTAATTTTTCCATAGAACATCACAAGGTTTTTGCATAAAGTTGGATGGCATGCTACCACTGACATCCCATAATTTTGGTGGAGGATCTAGGGAAATATTTAATTAGGCTATAGTGCAAAGTGTCCACTGGACCAGATTTGAAAAACAGGTGCAAAAACTCAAAATATGAAATGAAATAATTATATTACTGCACACAAGTGATTTAGAGACATCTCATGACATCTCCAAATTTTGGTTGGATTTTTAGCTAAATATATCAAATGGTTGTAGTTCAAAAGGAGCTCCAAAATTTAAAACAATTCATTTTAATGAATAAAGCTGAGGGTGAAATAATCTAATAAATAATTCTACTGATTAAGAAAATGGTATACAGAGAGCATAGAAGTCCAATATGTTTTGGAAAGCTCCACTTGGAAAAGACTCCTCAATATAGAAAGAAAGGTTCTGAAATCGACAGAAATAAACATTTTTAAAACTCCTGGCAAAATTTTAATATTTAAAAACTTGGTTAAAATTTTGGGGTGTTACAGATCTATCCTTCGCTGCATCCTTCTGTTCCTTGTCATTGTTCTCTTTAGGTGTATCCACCATATATATATCGTGTGATGAAGTGGCTGTCTAGCGCCCTGTGGGCGGTGGTTCCTGTTCCTCTCGTGCATCGTCGTCCATACCGTCTATGTCTTCGGAGTCGAAGTCGAGCATGTCGGTTAAATCGTTGACAGTGGCTATTAAGTGGGTGGTGGGTGGGGAACGAATTTCTTCGTCGTCCGCTTCCCGTTCGGGCCGGACATAGTTCGGCCAAGGGCCTCCTGACAAAGAGAGGGGCCTTAATGAATTTAGCACGTCGCCAAAAGGCAAGTGCTGAAAGATATCCGCGGAGGTAAACTCCATGATCGGCGCCCAATCAAATTCGATAGGCATGGACGCAGGCGGTTCGGGGCCTGTGGCCAGGGATGAATCCGAGGGTCCGGCGACACAGGTCTCATAGGAGGTGAAGCCATTATTCAGCTCTATCGCCACTGAGTGTGTGGCCTCTGAGGCAGGGTCCAGCCACCCGTCCTCGGACAGCGCAATTGACTCCGGATCTAGGGTCGGAGTAGGCATAGGTGTGATCTCCCGAACACCGTCCAGCGGCAGAGCTAAGTCGTGCTCGTCGTGACTGTGTGGCGCACCTATCGTAGGCTCGAATCCGTCAAATATCAAGTCTCCGCGGATGTCGGCAGTGTAGTTTAAATTTCCAAACCTGGCCTGACGGCCAGGGGCGTAACTCTCGATCTGCTCCAGATGGCCAAGCGAGTTGGCCCGCAGTGCGAAGCCGCCGAACACGAAGATCTGTCCGCGGAGGAAAACCTCACCCAGGATCGCATCGTTGCCGATGATCGAAGGGGCCATCAAACCTTTTGGTGAAGGCAAAGTGGAACTCCCAATGAAAGCACCAATGTCGGTGTCAAAACTGGCGGATCTCGGGTAGGGGGTCCCGAACTGTGCGTCTAAGGCGGACAGGAGGCAGGGGGCACGATGTTTACCCAGGTTCGGGCCCTCTCGATGGAGGTAATACCCTACTTCCTGCTTGATTGATCTTGATGATATGAGTATTACAAGAGTTGATCTACCACGAGATCGTAGAGGCTAAACACTAGAAGCCGGCCTATGGTATGATTGTTGTTGTCCTACGGACTAAACCCTCCGGTTTATATAGACACCGGAGGGGGCTAGGGTTACACAGAGTCGGTTACAAGGGAGGAGATCTACAAATCCGTATTGCCAAGCTTGCCTTCCACGCCAAGGAGAGTCCCACCCGGACACTGGACGAAGTCTTCAATCTTGTATCTTCATAGTCCAACAGTACGGCCAAAGGATATAGTCCGGCTGTCCGAGGACCCACTAATCCGGGACTCCCTCATGCACGACTTCATCTCTTCATGGTGACTCGTTCACGGTTGAGAGCTCTGACGTCTCCAAGTTGCTTCCTCGTGTAGTGTGCTTCGAGTTTTCGGGGTTGTGTAGTTGTCCTTAACACCCTTGTATCTAGCCTTGTGCGCGTGTATTGCTGGTTCATGTTGTATGGCTTGGTTTGCATGATCATTGCTTTATATATAAGTGGGGTGTGTGCCTTTTTTCGGTGCGACGTTTATCCGATCCTTCTCGTAAACTTGATTAGAACTAGTATTAAAAGATGCATACTTATATCAAGATAGTTCACTTCAAGTTTGTTCGAATTAATACTAGTAGTATAATAGAAGAGTGCGCTTACAGGAGAAAGGAAGGAAGGAAGGAAGAAACAAGTTTTACCTCTGCCAGGTTGGTTTTCACCATTTCTCTTGTTCAACATCGGAAATAGATTCTGGTTACTATGCCTTTTACCAAAAGATTTCTGCCACGTGGTTAAGTCCGTGCACTCGGATTCTGGTGCGAATACACCTGTATAAACTTTATGCGGGCAAAGTTCATTAGCGCGATGACAAGGGGATATAGATAGGAACCATTTTATAGTATAAGACCGCTATATTTAGGTAGCGAGTCAAGATGACACAACATATATATATATATATATATATATATATATATATATATATATATATATATATATATATATATATATATATATATATAACAAGTAGGACTACTCATTTTGAATTCGATTCTCCATCCGAGGCTTCTTAGATACTAGCCAAATTGTCACTTGATGCTGCTCCTTCAGACGCTTTTTTGAGGCGAACTCTTTTAGATGCTGAAGCAACAGACCTGGTATAAACAATTAAAGGAGCAGCAGAGCTTTTTCCCTCAACGTAACCTTGTACTCTTTGGATGGACGACTAGCTAACTCTGCTTACAATGGATGTGCATATAGGTTAGGAAGATAACAAGAGCCTATGAATCATTTGACAACATTTAGCCAACACAATAGCTAATAATGAAATCAATCCATTGGACGACTATTCTTAATTACCTGCAAAATTGTCACTTGATGTTGTTGCCTTAGAAGATGAATCACCAGATTGAGACCATGTCACCTTAGCCTTGGAATTTTTGGGTGGACGATGCTCTAATTCTTCTTACAGTTCGATGTGCACATAGACATAGGTTAGCACGATAACAAGAGTATAAGAATCATTTCACAAAATCAAGCCATCTCATACCAATATATAAAGTACTACATGTACTAATTATTTCCAAGCTATCAATCATTGCTCAATGGGAATTATATTTTTTTGAAATGTTACATATGTCTCTTTTATTTATAATCTACATTTTTGTAAATAAAAAATATCAACATTCATGAAGAAGTTAATATTTTGGATATGTTATCTTGTTTATCATTCTCAATGGCAGAAAACATTGTATAGTCTATGTTTGAAACATATCAATAACTAATTGAACAAAGAATCTCTTGGGTGAAATAGATATATCTATCATTTTAAATCTATCAAATTAGAGAGCACAATTCCTAAAACTGTACCACAATGGAAAACATAACCTTCACAGCAATCATGCAAAATATGGTAGGTAAAAATGGAATAGCTAAAATGAGTTAGTCTCTTTTGTTTGTTGGTGATCAAGAAAACCTACCACGTGTCCATAAATGAATGGGATGTCAATGCCCTAAAGAAGTGGTTTTTCTGTCATTATGGTCTTTCTCATGCTTTTTATTTGACCCCTCTTCCTCTTTATCAATCTCCTTCCCTTCTGCTCATTTATTTCCTTTTGTTCCTCCTCTTTCTCTTTTTGAATTTCTCACTACTCCTGCTCTTCTTTCTCATTCTCATTCTCCTCCTTTCTTTCCTTATGTGACTTCACATTCTTCTCATTTCCCTTTCATTTCCTCCGATCCTCCCTCTCCTTCTCCTTATCATCTTTCTTATCAACAACTCTTGATTTCTTCTCTTTTTTCTCCTTGTACTTAGCCATCTCCCTCTTCGAGGACTTTTGCTTCTCCTCTGTTTTCTTATCACCTTCGTCTTTATTTTGCTTCCTTTTCACTTTTGTATTTATATCTTCCTCATCCTCTTCCTTTACCTTGACATTTTGCTTATTATCCACCATGCCCATAGTGTTATATTGTTTCTTATGACATACCATGATTGGTCCTTTACTAATGGCTGGTACTTCTCCCTTTGCAATACAATATGAGATATATGATACATTAGCACAATACTTTGCAATGGTAACAGTGCCATATAATACCACTCAAGTTTCACTCGTGAGTTGAATCTACGTATGAAACACTTTTCAAGTTTTGATTTTTGTTATGACTATTCAATTATTATTCCAAATTGTATTAGTTATATTGAAAAACACTCCTACAAGGCCCTTTTGTTATAGATCTAACAACCAACATAAATATAACTTCCATATAAGCTCTTTACAAAAGAAAGTAGAACACTATTTATCCCATATTTATATTCAAATATTGGACAGACATGTACACATCATACATCAATGCTAGGAATATATATAGATTGGCCACATGCATAATATTTTGGGGAGGCACACTTGCACATTTGTGTATATTCATCTAGCCAGGCAATTCGGTTGTGATATTTTATCTGATCTATCCACTAATAGACATTCATGTGCTCCCCGTGTTTATCCTTCTCGAGAATTTGCCAAAAAAATTTGTCTTGATGAGGTTTACAAATTCAAAGATTCTGTTATGAAAATTTAGTAAACCAAGAAACATGTGCATATTGTGTTCATATGTTACCATCCTTGTCATGAGACAAGAAAGGTATGGCCCAACAAGTAAACCAACGGTTATCACAAGAGAAAATGTAGCACTATACTAATCTGCTATATCAAAAATAATGAAATTAAAAAATTCATAGTGGGGGTTCTCTCTTCCATATATGTAGGGCATTAGATCATTCTTCCCACATGGCCAAATTTCTAATGCGACGATGACAACACCAACACCATTATTGTGTGTTCCACAAGAATCTACACCCCCCCCCCCTCTCAAAGTGAGAAGATGGATACATCAATCTTATCAACAAAACCTCTAGTTATATCCCACATGTTGATCTATGCTCAACTAAAACATTTACAAACAATGAACATGGATACACCCGTCCTTGTGCTGGGAATAACAAACGCATGATGCATAGTGGATTTATATAATAATAAAGCGAGACATGATCATACCAATGGGCCAAAGATCTAACTACGCTAGCATAGATCATATATACTTTTAGGCTTACCAAGCGTCGTGGATCAATGTAAATCTTGATGGATATGAATATTATACCTCTTCAAGGGGCATTCGATTCAACAGAGAATACGAGAGTAGAGATCAATGTGGTTTAAATGAAGGCCATCATGGTTGGTTGCTGCCGCGGTGCTCGGTGGACTTTGCAAGATTTTGGGGTTATAAAGGGGTCAGAAAGGGGAAAACCCTAGGTTTTGAATGGGGTGGGACTTGGGAGAAGAAAGGAAATGAAGGAAATATGCCCTAGAGGCAATAATAAAGTTACTATTTATTTCCTTATTTCATGATAAATGTTTATTATTCATGCTAGAATTGTATTAACCGGAAACATAATACATGTGTGAATACATAGACAAACATAGTGTCACTAGTATGCCTCTACTTGACTAGCTCGTTGAATCAAAGATGGTTAAGTTTCCTAGCCATAGACATGAGTTGTCATTTGATTAACGGGATCACATCATTAGGAGAATGATGTGATTGACATGACCCATTCCGTTAGCCTAGCACATGATCGTTTAGTATGTTGCTATTGCTTTCTTCATGACTTATACATGTTCCTGTAACTATGAGATTATGCAACTCCGTTTACGGAGGAACACCTTGGTGCTACCAAGCGTCTAACGTAATGGGTGATTATAAAGGAGTACTACAGGTGTCTCCAAAGGTACATGTTGGGTTGGCGTATTTGAGATTAGGTTTTGTCACTCCGATTGTCGGAGAGGTATCTCTGGGCCTTCTCGGTAATACTCATCACCTAAGCCTTGCAAGCATTGTAACTAATGAGTTAGTTATGAGATGATGTATTACGGAACGAGTAAAGAAACTTGCCGGTAACGAGATTGAACTAGGTATTGGATACCGACGATCGAATCTCGGGCAAGTAACATACCGATGACAAAGGGAACAAAGTATGTTGTTATGCGGTTTGACCGATAAAGATCTTCGTAGAATATGTAGGAGCCAATATGGGCATCCAGGTTCCGCTATTGGTTATTGACCGAGAATAGTTCTAGGTCATGTCTACATTGTTCTCGAACCCGTAGGGTCCGCACATAAGGTTTCGATGATGGTTATATTATGAGTTTATGAGTTTTGATGTACCGAAGGAGTTAGTCCGGATGAGATCGGGGACATGACGAGGAGTCTCGAAATGGTCGAGGCGTAAAGATCGAAATATTGGACGACTATATTCGGAGTTCGGAAAGGTTCGAATGATTGGGTATTTTTCGAGTCTGGGAGAGTTCTGAATTCGCCGGGAGAAGTATTGGGCCTTATTGGGCCTGCAAGAAAGAGAGAGGGGCTGCCTAGGGCAGGCGCGCCCAAGGCCTAGTCCGGGTGGACTAGGGGAGGCCGCACCCTTCTTCCCTTCCCTTCCTTCTCTCCTACTCCTACTAGGAAAGGAGGAGTCCTACTCTCGGTGGGAGTAGGACTCCCCCTTGGTCGCGCCTCCTCCTTGGCCGGCCACCTCCTCCTTGCTCCTTTATATCTGGGGCGGGGGCACCCCATGACACACAAGTTGATCTACGGATCGTTCCTTAGCCGTGTGCGGTGCCCCCTCCACCATATTCCACTTGGTCATATCGTCGTAGAGCTTAGGCGAAGCCTGCGCGGAGAAGTCATATCGTCATGAGCTTAGGCGAAGCCCTGCGTCGATGGAGCATCAACATCGTCCTGCACGCCGTCGTCTTGTGGAACTCATCCCCAACACTTTGCTGGATCGAGTCCGGGATCGTCATCGAGCTGAGCGTGTGCGAACTTCGGAGGTGCCGTCGTTCGGTGCTTGGATCGGTCGGATCGTGAAGGCGTCGACTACATCAACAGCGTTGTTATAACGCTTCGCTTTCGGTCTCACGAGTGCGTGGACGGACACTCTCCCCTCTCGTTGCTATGCCATCACCATGGTCTTGCGTGTTCGTAGGAAAATTTTTGAAATTACTCGTTCCCCAGCAGTGGTATCCGAGCCTGGTTTTATGCGTTGATGTCATATGCACGAGTAGAACACAAGTGAGTTGTGGGCGATATAAGTCATACTGCTTACCAGCATGTCATACTTTGGTTTAGCGGTATTGTGAGATGAAGCGGCCGGACCGACATTACGCGTGCGCTTACGCGAGACTGGTTTCACCGCTTGAGCACTAGTTGCTTAAAGGTGACCGGCGGGTGTCTGTCTCTCTCACTTTAGTTGAACCGAGTGTGGCTCGCCGGTCCTTGCGAAGGTTAAAACAGCACCAACTTGACAAACTATCGTTGTGGTTTTGATGCGTAGGTAAAACGGTTCTTGCTCAGCCCGTAGCAGCCACGTAAAACTTGCAACAACAAAGTAGAGGACGTCTAACTTGTTTTTGCAGGGCATGTTGTGATGTGATATGGTCAAGGCGTGATGCTATATTTTATTGTATGAGATGATCATGTTTTGTAACCGAAGTTATCGGCAATGGCAGGAGCCATATGGTTGTCGCTTTATTGTATGAAATGCAAGCGCCATGTAATTGCTTTACTTTATCACTAAGCGATAGCGATAGTCGTAGAAGCAATAGTTGGCGAGGCGACAACGATGCTACGATGGAGATCAAGGTGTCACGCCGGTGGCGATGGTGATCATGACGGTGCTTGGAGATGGAATCACAAGCACAAGATGATGATGGCCATATCATATCACTTATATTGATTGCATGTGATGTTTATCCTTTATGCATCTTATCTTGCTTAGATTGACGGTAGCATTATAAGATGATCTCTCACTAAAATTATCAAGAAGTGTTCTCCTGAGTATGCACCGTTGCCAAAGTTCGTAGTACCCGGACACCACGTGATGATCGGGTGTGATAAGTTCTCGTCCATCTACAACGGTGCAAAACAGTTGCACACGCGAATACTCAGGTTAAACTTGACGAGCCTAGCATATAACAGATATGGCCTCGGAACACGGAGACCGAAAGGTAGGCGTGAATCATATAGTAGATATGATCAACATAGTGATGTTCACCATTGAAACTACTCCATCTCACGTGATGATCGGACATGGTTTAGTTGATTTGGATCACGTAATCACTTAAGATGACTAGAGATGTCGGTCTAAGTGGGAGTTCTTAAATAATATGATTAATTGAACTTAAATTTATCATGAACTTAGTCCCGGTAGTATTTTGCAAATTATGTTGTAGATCAATAGCTCGCGTTGTTGCTTCCCTATGCTTTTATATGTTTGTTTTGATATGTTCCTAGAGAAAATTATGTTGAAAAATGTTAGTAGCAATGATGCGGATTAGATCCGTGATCTGAGGTTTATCCTCATTGCTGCCTGAAAGAATTATGTCCTTAATGCACGCTAGGTGACAGACCTATTGCAGGAGCAAATCACGCGGCGTTATGAGCGTTTGGCTAGCTCAATATGATGACTACTTGATAGTTTAGTGCACCATACTTAACGGCTTAGAATCGGGACTTCAAAGATGTTTTGAGCGTCATGGACCATATGAGATGTTCCAGAGTTGAAGTTAATATTTCAAGCAAATACCGAGTTGAGAGATATAAAGTCTCCAACAAGTTCTATAGCTAAAAGATGGAGGAGAATCGCTCAACTAGTGAGCATGTGCTCAGATTATGCAGGTACTTCAATCGCTTGAATCAAGTGGGAGTTAATCTTCCAGATAAGATAGTGATTGACAGAATTCTCTAGTCACCATCACCAAGTTAGTAGAACTTCGTGATGAACTATAATATGCAAGGGATGACAAAAGTAATTCCCAAGCTCTTCGTGATGCTGAAATCGACGAAGGTAGAAATCAAGAAAAGAGCATCAAGTGTTGATGATTGACAAGACCACTAGTCTCAAGGAAAGGGCAAAGGGAAGAAGGGAACTTCAAAAGAGCGGCAAGCAAGTTGCTACTCGAGTGAAGAAGACCAAGTCTGGACCTAAGCACGAGACTAAGTGCTTTTGCTACAATGGAATTGGTCCTTTGAAGCGGAACTACCCCAAGTGTTTGGCGGATAAGAAGGATGGCAAAGTGAACAAAGGTATATTTGATATACAGATTATTGATGTATATTTTACTAGTGTTCATAGCAACCCCTCGGTATTTGATACTTGGTTCGGTTGCTAAGAGTAGTAACTCGAAGCAGGAGTTGCGAATGAACGAAACTAGTTGAAGGGAAGTGACGATGAGTGTTGGAAGTAGTTCCAAGATTGATATGATCATCATCGCACACTCCCTATACTTTCGGGATTAGTGTTAAACCTAAATAAATGTTATTTGGTGTTTGCGTTGAGCATGAATATGATTTGATCATGTTTATTGCAAAACGGTTATTCATTTAAAGTCAAAGAATAATTGTTGTTCATTTAAATGAATAAAACCTTCAATGGTCATACACCCAATAAAAATAGTTTGTTGGATCTCGATCGTAGTAATACACATATTCATGATATTGATGCCAAAAGATGCAAAGTTAATAATGATAGTGCAACTTATTTGTGGCACCGCCGTTTAGGTCATATTGGTGTAAAGCGCATGAAGAAACTCCATGCTGATGGGATTTTGGAATCACTTGATTATGAATCACTTGATGCTTACGAACCATGCCTTATGGGCAAGATGACTAAAGACTCGTTCTCGGAACAATGGGCGAGCAAATGACTTATTGGAAATAATACATACCGATGTATGCGGTCCGATGAGTGTTAAAGCTCACGGCAAGTATCGTTATTTTCGACCTTCACAAGATGATTTGAGCAGATATGAGTATATCTACTTAATGAAGCACAAGTCTAAAATATTTGAAAAGTTCAAATAATTTCAGAGTGAAGTGGAGAATCATCGTAATAAGAAAATAAAGTTTCTACGATCGATCGTGGAGGAGAATATTTGAGTTCTGAGTTTGGCCTTCATATAAAACAATGTGGAATAGTTTCACAGCTCACGCCACATGGAACACCATAACGTAATGGTGTGTCCGAGCGTCATAACCGTACTTTATTTTGATATGGTGCGATCAATGATGTCTCTTACCGATTTACCAATATCGTTTTGGGGTTATGCATTAGAGACAGCTGCATTCACGTTTAATAGGGCACCATCTAAATCCGTTGAGATGACACCGTATGAACTATGGTTTAACGAAGAAACCTAAGCTGTCGTTTCTTAAAGTTTGGACTTGTGATGCTTATGTGAAAAAGTTTTCAACTGATAAGCTCGAACCCAAATCGAGAAGTGCGTCTTCATAGAATACCCAAAGGTAACTATTGGGTACACCTTCTATCACAGATCCGAAGGCAAGTTATTCGTTGCTAAGATGGATCCTTTCTAGAGAAGAAGTTTCTCTCGAAAGAAGTGAGTGGGAGGAAAGTAGAACTTGATGAGGTAATTGTACCTTCTCCCTTATTGGAAAGTAGTTCATCACGAAATCAGTTCGGTGATTCCTACACCAATTAGTAAGGAAGTTAATGATGATGATCATGAAACTTGAGATCAAGTTGCTACCAAACCTCGTGGGTCTTCGAGTAAGATCCGCACCAGAGTGGTACGGTAATCATGTTCGGAAGTCATGTTACTAGACCATGATGAACCTACGAACTATGAGGAAGCGATGATGAGCCCAGATTCGCGAAATGGCTTGAGGCCATAAAATCTGAGATAGGATCCATGTATGAGAACAAAGTATGGACTTTGATTGACTTGCTCGATGATCGACAAGCCATGTAGATAAATGGATCTTCAAGAGGAAGACGGACAACGATAGTGGTGTTACTATCTACAAAGCTCGACTTGTCACAAAAGGTTTTCGACAAGTTCAAGGTGTTGACTACAATGAGATTTTCTCAAGCTGTAGCGATGCTTAAGTCTGTCCGAATCATGTTAGCAATTGCCACATTTTATGAAATCTGGCAAATGGATGTCAAAACTACATTCTTTAATGGATTTATTAAAGAAGAGTTGTATATGATGCAACCAGAAGGTTTTGTCAATCCTAAAGGTGCTAACAAAATGTGCAAGCTCCAATGATCCATCAATGGACTGGTGCAAGCATCTCGGAGTTGGAATATACGCTTTGATGTGTTGATCAAAGCATATGGTTTTATCTGAGACTTTTGGAAATGCCTGTATTTACAAGAAAGTGAGTGGGAGCACTACAACATTTCGATAAGTATATGTGAATGACATATTGTAGATTGGAAATAATGTAGAATTATTCGCAAAGCATAAAGGAGTGTTTGAAAGGAGTTTTTCAAAGAAAGACCTCGGTGAAGCTGCTTACATATTGAGCATCAAGATCTATAGAGATAGATCAAGGCGCTTGATAAGTTTTTCAATGAGTACATACCTTGACAAGATTTTGAAGTAGTTCAAAATGGAACAGTCAAAGAAAGAGTTCTTGCTGTGTTACAAGGTGTGAAATTGAGTAAGACTCAAAACCCGACCACGGCGGAAGAAAGAAAGAGAATGAAAGTCATTCCCTATGCCTTGGCCATAGGTTCTATAAAGTATGCCATGCTGTGTACCGAGCTATTGTATACCCTACACTGAGTTTGGCAAGGAGTACAATAGTGATCTAGGAGTAGATCATCGGACAGCGGTCAAAATTATCCTTAGTGGAATAAGGATATGTTTCTCGATTATGGAAGTGAAAAAGGGTTAAATCGTAAAGGGTTACGTCGATGCAAGTTTTGACACCGATCTGGATGACTCTAAGTCTCGATCTAGATACATATTGAAAGTGGGAGCAATTAGCTAGAGTAGCTCCATGCGAGCATTTTAGACATAGAATATTTGCAAAATACATACGGCTCTGAATGTAGCAGACCGTTGACTAAAATTATCTCACAAGCAAAACATGATCACACCTTAGTACTCTTTGGGTGTTAATCACATAGCGATGTGAACTAGATTACTGACTCTAGTAAACCCTTTGGGTGTTGGTCACATGTCGATGTGAACTATGGGTGTTAACCACATATAGATGTGAACTATTGATGTTAAAACACATGGCGATGTGAACTAGATTATTGACTCTAGTGCAAGTGGGAGACTGAAGGAAATATGCCCTAGAGGCAATAATAAAGTTATTATTTATTTCCTTATTTCATGATAAATGTTTATTATTCATGCTAGAATTGTATTAACGGAAACATAATACATGTGTGAATACATAGACAAACATAGTGTCACTAGTATGCCTCTACTTGACTAGCTCGTTGAATCAAAGATGGTTAAGTTTCCTAGCCATAGATATGAGTTGTCATTTGATTAACGGGATCACATCATTAGGAGAATGATGTGATTGACATGACCCATTCCGTTAGCCTAGCACATGATCGTTTAGTATGTTGCTATTGCTTTCTTCATGACTTATACATGTTCCTGTAACTATGAGATTATGCAACTCCGTTTACGGAGGAACACTTTGGTGCTACCAAGCGTCTGGCGTAACGGGTGATTATAAAGGAGTACTACAGGTGTCTCCAAAGGTACATGTTGGGTTGGCGTATTTGAGATTAGGTTTTGTCACTCCGATTGTCGGAGAGGTATCTCTGGGCCTTCTCGGTAATACTCATCACCTAAGCCTTGCAAGCATTGTAACTAATGAGTTAGTTATGAGATGATGTATTACGGAACGAGTAAAGAAACTTGCGTAACGAGATTGAACTAGGTATTGGATACCGACGATCGAATCTCGGGCAAGTAACATACCGATGACAAAGGGAACAAAGTATGTTGTTATGCGGTTTGACCGATAAAGATCTTCGTAGAATATGTAGGAGCCAATATGGGCATCCAGGTTCCGCTATTGGTTATTGACCGAGAATAGTTCTAGGTCATGTCTACATTGTTCTCGAACCCGTAGGGTCCGCACACATAAGGTTTCGATGGCGATGTTATATTATGAGTTTATGAGTTTTGATGTACCAAGGAGTTCGGAGTCCCGGATGAGATCGGGGACATGACGAGGAGTCTCGAAATGGTCGAGGCGTAAAGATCGATATATTGGACGACTATATTCGGAGTTCGGAAAGGTTCGAATGATTGGGTATTTTGAGTCTGGAGAGTTACGGAATTCGCGGGGAGAAGTATTGGGCCTTATTGGGCCTTGCGGAAAGAGAGAGGGCTGCCTAGGGCAGGCGCGCCCCAAGGCCTAGTCCGAATTGGACTAGGGGAGGGCCGCACCCTTCTTCCCTTCCCTTCCTTCTCTCCTACTCCTACTAGGAAAGGAGGAGTCCTACTCTCGGTGGGAGTAGGACTCCCCCTTAGTGCGCCTCCTCCTTGGCCGCCACCTCCTCCTTGCTCCTTTATATCTCAGGGCAGGGGCACCCCATGACACACAAGTTGATCTACGGATCGTTCCTTAGCCGTGTCGGTGCCCCCTCCACCATATTCCACTTGGTCATATCGTCGTAGAGCTTAGGGAAGCCTGCGCGGAGAAGTCATATCGTCATGAGCTTAAGCGAAGCCCTGCGTCGGTGGAGCATCAACATCGTCACCACGCCGTCGTCTTGTGGAACTCATCCCGACACTTTGCTGGATCGGAGTCCGGGATCGTCATCGAGCTGAGCGTGTGCGAGAACTCGGAGGTGCCGTCGTTCGGTGCTTGGATCGGTCGGATCGTGAAGGCGTCGACTACATCAACAGCGTTGTTATAACGCTTCGCTTTCGGTCTCACGAGTGCGTGGACGGACACTCTCCCCTCTCGTTGCTATGCCATCACCATGGTCTTGCGTGTTCGTAGGAAAATTTTTGAAATTACTACGTTCCCCAACAGGAAAGTCCATGCTTAATTTTTCCAGGCCCATCATCATCGGTGGAACAATATCAATCTTGATAGGACCAATTCCAGGCCCGCCAGTGTTTTTTCACATGTCAATGGTAATACTTCTACTGAGGGTCTATTTTAGGCCACTTGGTTTATGGTGTTCCATAGAGGGTTGATAGTATTTCTTGTTTAAAATCATAAGGCTAAATAAGTTGATTTACGTTCATCTAGCTAGTATGTATTTTTACTATTGGTTGCTAATGATGATGCTTCTCCTTAGACATAGTTCCTAAAGATAAATTTGGAAAAATCAACACACTTTAAAAGTAAAGATGGGTATTTTTGAAAATGAAGATTCTATTACATGCATTTAAATTCTAGGTTGTCATACTCTCCCTTACCTGCACAATAACACTGCTAATAGATCTACTCTACCTTAGCCTCCACAATAACATTGGCTTGATGTACTATTTAGAAGGAATACACAAAATTAAATTTGCTCAGAGAATAGTTTTAACTGCCTTCTTAATTAACATCAATATTTTAGTGGCATAGTATGCCTTACTCCAGGAAGAATATACCACTGTGAACCCTTATGCTTGGATTTCTAATCATTTTTCCTCGAAGTGCATTGAACACCCCTATATCCTTCGTCAAGTGATGGGTATCACTGGACTTCAACAGTTACATCTCTCATCTGGTACTTTGACTATGATTCTTTGGTAATTTACATATTGTTACATGTATATTTTGGTTGTAAAATGCCAATGACTGTAGTGTTGGAACTTTGTTCGCCTGTACGGTCGTGCCTGGATCAGTATTGTGCGCATCCCACCGTGATGTGGATCTGCATGTCAAGGGCGGTGTGTGGCATGGTTGGACAGGGTATAGCAGGATACATGTTCTTGTCGGTGATGAAAGCATGAAGGAGAGCGTAAAGGTGTTGGTGCTAGTTGTCGTGTCAATGGTGCAAATGATGGGATAGTGGCATCTGATGTGGTTGAGTACACCTTGTAGCCGGTTATGAGGACAAACGAGAAGATCTAGGTGCAGCTGAAGCCGAACAAGTATTACCGGAGCTACCTTCACATTGCCTGGAGCCTAAATTAGAGGACCTATGCATTCATTTATTGTCTTGATTTCATGAATGTTCAACAAGTTTTATGGATTATCTTTTTATGAGCAAGGTTTTTCGTTTTTAGTCCTTAACACACAAGTTGTATTACATTATGAAATGAGTATATCTATTATTGTTTATGTGATCGGTGTAATTTTACAAATACTATGTATGATCTAAACAATGGATGAAAATCAGTTTTAGTTGACATAATATTTGAAGTTATGGCGAAATTGTACAACATCCAATATAGTTTATAAATTTGCCCGATTGTTATCATTTATATTATTCAAGACGTGAGTTGCACATGCACACTTACTAGTATTAAATAATTCAAAATATAGTACGCACATATACTGTACTAATCTGTTATACCGTGCTGGAGGTCGGTTGTTTCCCTGTATTTTTTGCCTTGTTCCACTTGTTTTCAATTTTGTTCTAGAAAAAAAGTATTTTTTTCTGTTTGGAGCTAAACTTGTAAGTTTTAATTGTGATGGTTGGATTCTGTTGTGGTTTTTGCAGGACGTAGGGGCTGGTGGAAGAAAAGATGCGCAAGAGGTATGAGGAAGAGGAACTACTAAATTATCCACTCAGGCCATGCACAAGAGCATACTTCTAGAGAACTATAATGATCTGTTTGAATTAGTAACTCAAGGCATGCACAAAAGTTCAACCTATATTTAAATAAGGTGCATCTTATTTTTAAATAAGATCATTGTATATTAAATAACACTAGTAGAAAACAGGGCAATGGTCCAGGCCCGGCCAGCCCATTAGTCCGGTTCAATCGTAACCGGACCAATGGGGCATTGGACCAGTTCGTGAGCCCGGGGCCCGGCTGGGCCACGTGGGCCATTGGTCCCGGTTCATCTGGACCTTTTGGTCCCGTTGGTGGGACGAACCGGGACCAATGGGCCTCGCTCTGGCCCACCACCATTGGTCCCGGTTGGTGGGACGAACCGGGACAAAGGCTGCCCTTTAGTCCCGGTTCAAGTCACCAACCGGGACCAATTAGTTGCCTATATATACCCCTCGCCCATGAGCGAGCACTCCAGTGCTCTGTTTTTTTAAATGTGACGAGGGAGAGCTTTAATGGTGCTCTAGCTCACCTCCTATGCACACGAGGTGTTCGATGGAATGCCCGAGCCACATTACTTAAGCTTTCTCCTCTCCAAGCTCGACCTCCAAGCTCCATTTTCCTTAATATTTGTCTAGGTTTAGCGGTCTGTCACGTCCCGTCCCCGTCTTCACCGCCGTCGATCGCCCGCGCCAATCTCGTCGCCGGCACCACCGTGGTGAGCCTCTTGTTCTTATCTTCTTTCTGAAAGGAAAAAAAATTCTTGTATAATTTTCTTACTTTTATTATTGCATCTTATATAATGCGATGGTTTTGGTATCCGCCCCCGTCGGCCCTCGTCCTGTCTATGATTCGGATGTGGTATATATTATCTTTTCATAACTATTGGTTCATTTATTGTTTATGACAATTATGCTGACCAACGTGACATAGATTTTATTTATCTAGGAGGTTGTTGAACCATAAATTCCAACCGACCCTATTGTCGAGAGGTTAAATTTAGTTGAAGAAGAAAACAATTTGTTGAAGGAAAAAATTAGAAAAATTGAGGAGGAGAAGATGATATTGGAGTTGCATGTTGCGGATGTAAATCGATGATCACAAGATCAAGATGGATGCAATGCGCTTGAAGATTAGAAAGATTAGAAAATATGCCATTCATACCGAGGCTTGGTATCATTATGTCGTTGGATCGGTTGTTACATTGGTTGCGATTATGATCGCATTTGTTTCGCATTGAAATGTTTTACATAGTTTCAGGTGTATGGTTTAATTAATTTAGATGCTCTGCAGAGCTTTATATTGTTAGATGAGAACTATGTATGTACTTTGGTTTTAATGTGATGATGAGCTTCTATTAATTTGGTCACTTAATTATCTATTCATGATGTTACGTAATGATTTTTGACACGATTAATTATATATAATGCACGCAGATGAACCGGGAATGGATGTACGGTTCAAGACACACCTCCGAGTACATTAAGGGCGTGCATGATTTTCTCGAAGTGGCTGAGGCAAACAAGCAGAATGGTTTTATGTGTTGTCCATGCCCTATATGTGGAATACTGAAGTCTTACTCGACCGGAAAATCCTCCACACCCACCGCTTTACAAGGGTTTCATGCCACACTATAATGTTTGGACGAGGCATGGAGAAATAGGGGTTATGATGGAAGGCGGCGAAGAAGAAGAGTACGATGACAACTATGTGCCCCCGAATACGGTGATGCTCTTGAACATCAAGAGGAACGAGACGATGTGCGATGATGCTGCAACGGTGAAGCTGCTGAAGATCAAGAGGAACCGACGATGTGCCCGATGATGATGATCTCCGCAGGTCATTGTCGATGCAAGGGCGCAATGCGAAAGTCAAAAGGAGAAGCTGAAGTTCAATCGCATGTTAGAGGACCACAAAAAGGGTTGTACCCCAATTGCGAAGATGGCAACACAAAGCTCGGTACCGTCTTCGGAATTGCTGCGATGGAAGGAGAGAATGCTGTGCGACAAAGGATTTGAGAAGCTACTGAAAATATTGAAGAAGAAGCTTCCAAAGGATAATGAATTGCCCGACAAGACATACACAACAAAGAAGGTTGTATGCCCTCTAGGATTGGAGGTGCGGAAGATACATGCATGCCCTAATGATGCATCCTCTACTGCGGTGCGTACAAGGATCTGAGCGCATGCCCGGTATGCGGTGCATTCTGATATAAGATCGCACAAGATGACCCCGGTGATGTTGATTTACGAGCCCCCAGGAAGAGGGTTCTGCGAAGGTGATGTGGTATGCTCCTATAATACCACGGTTGAAACGTCTGTTCGTAAAAGGAGAGCATGCCAAGTTGATGCGATGGCACGTTGAGGACCGTAAGGAAGGCGGAAGTTGAGAGCACCACGACGGGTCGCAGATGGAGAAAAATCGAGAGAAATCTTGGGATGAGTTTGCAAGTGAGCCAAGGAATGTATGGTTTGCTTTAAGCGCGGATGGCATTAATCCTTTCGGGGAGCAGAGCAGCAATCATAGCACCTGGCCCGTGACTCTATGTATGTATAAACTTCCTCCTTGGATGTGCATGAAGCGGAAGTTCATTATGATGCCAGTTCTCATCCAAGGCCCTAAGCAACCCGGCAACGACATTGATGTGTACCTAAGGCCATTAGTTGAAGAAATTTTACAGCTGTGGAATGGAAATGGTGTACGTACGTGGGATGAGCACAAACAGGAGGAATTTAACCTAAAGGTGTTGCTGTTTGTGACCATCAACGATTGGCCCGCTCTCAGTAACCTTTCAGGACAAACAAACAAGGGATACCACACATGCACACACTGTTTACTTGACACCGATAGTATATACCGCAAGCTGCGGGAAGAATGTGTACACAGGCCATCGTCGATTTCTTCCGACCAACCATCATCGTCGAAAGAAAGGCAAGCATTTCAAAGGCGAGGCGAGATCACCGGAAGAAGCCCACCATGCGTACCGGTGATCACGTACTTGCTATGGTCAATGATTTACACGTAATCTTTGGAAAGGGTCTCGGCGGACTAGCTATTCCGAATGACGCTGAGAATCACGCACCCATGTGGAAGAAGAAATCTATATTCGGGACCTACCCTCTGGAAAGACCTAGAGGTCCGCTCTTGATCGGCGTGATGCAGCGACGAAGAACCTTTGCGTGAACCTGCTAGGCTTCTTGGGCGTGTATGGGAAGACAAAAGATACACCCGAGGCACGGAGGACCTGCAACGCTTACGAAAAAAGAGGGCATGCCTCCGAAGCGATATGAAGGTCCTGCCACCTACGCTCTTCTGAAAGAAGAAAGAAATCTTCTTTGAATGCCTGCTCGATATGAAGGTCCCGACTGCTTCTCGTCTAATTTAAAGGGAATAATAAATATGCCGGAGAAAAGTTCCAACTTGAAGTCTCATGACTGCCACGTGATTATGACGCAATCGCTTCGGTTGCATTGAGGGGGCTTCTACCGGAAAACGTCTGATTAGCCATTGTGAAGCTATGTGCATTCCTCAATGCAATCTCTCAGAAGGTGATCGATCTAAAAATCATACCAAGGCTAAGGAGTGATGTGGTCCAATGTCTTCTCAGTTTCGAGCTGGTGTTCCCACCATCCTTCTTCAATATCATGACGCACGTCCTAGTTCATCTAGTTGACAAGATTGTCATTCTGGGCCCCGTATTTCTACACAATATGTACCCCTTTGAGAGGTTCATGGGAGTCCTAAAGAAATATGTCCAGTAATCGCTAGGCCGAAGGAAGCATCTCCATGGGCCATCAAACAAAGGATGTCATTGGGTTTTGTGTTGACTTCATTCCTGGCCTTAAGAAGATAGGTCTCCCTAAATCACGGTATGAGGGGAGACTGACCGAAAAGACACGCTTGGAAGGGACTCAATAATATGCGGGACGGATATTCTTGGTCTCAAGCACACTACACGCTTCTACGAACTCTACCTTGGTGACCCCTTATGTCGATGAACACAAGAACGATCCTGCTCCAAACACCGGAGCGGTCACGATCGGATTACATGTGAACACATCAGGACTTTCAGCAGTTGGTTGGAAGCACGTGTCGAGGTGACAACACTGTTTGTGATGAGTTGTACTTGTTGTCCGAGGGACCATCTTTGACTGTATTGATTTGGAAAGGATCTGAGATAAATGGGAATACATTTTACACGATTGACCAAGATCAAAAGAGCACCAACCAAAACAGCGGTGTCCGCTTTGATGCAACAACCTAGAGGGGAAAGGACACATATTATGGTTACATAGTGGACATATGGGAACTTGACTACGGACATGATTTTAAGGTCCCTTTGTTTAAGTGCAAATGGGTCAATCAGTCAGAGGCAGGCGAGTGCAGTAGACCCACAATGACGGAATGATAACAGTGGATCTGAAAAATCTTGGGTACACTAACGAACCGTTCGTCCTAGCCAATGATGTGGCACAGGTTATCTATGTGAAGGACATGTCTACCATATCGAGAAAGAGAAAAGATAAGGAAGCTAATACATCATACGACGAGCCAAAGCGCCACATAGTTCTTTCAGGAAAAAGGGACATCGTGGGAGTGGAGGACAAGATAGACATGTCTGAAGATTATGAAAAGTTCCATGAAATTCCTCCTTCAAAGTCAAGGCTGACCCCAATCCCGATAAGCGATGAAGATTATCCATGGTTACGGCGCAATAAGGAAATGACACAAGCGAAGAAAAAGTGAAGACTTTCTCCATAACTATTATGATGATACCATGCCAACTTTGTGGCCGCGAGTATGATACCATGCCAACTTTCAACTTTTTCAGAGTTCATTCAAATGCTTTAATGTCTTATGGTTCGCCCTCTTAATAATTAAAAATAGCAACAATAAGTTTTTGTTGTAACTAGAAACAAAATAAAATAAATAAAGCAAGAAAGAAAAAACAAAAATAGTGTTCTCAAATTTGAAAACTAATGGCACTAACGAGAAAGTTTATAATTTTCCTAAAACTAAAAGCAAAAAGAATTAAAAATAAAGCAAAAACAAAAGAAAATAAATAATGCAGAAAACAAAACAAAAAACTGGAAAAAAAAAAAATGGCAACAATAAGTAAAGAAAACAAAAAACAAAAAAATTGCCACCCTTTGGGCCACCACAAATGAATCGACTAGAAACCCATCCATGGGCCAGATTCAGCCCATGGCAGGCCAGCAGGCACATCGAGCATAGCAAGAACAAGTAGGCCCGTAAGCGGAGAGGAGTTGAGAGGGGTGCGGCATTGGGGCTTATAAACCACTGCGCGCCCCTCTCAACTAGCGAGGTGAGACTAAACTTTGGCCCCGACGCGTGCAACACAGGGGCCTTTGGTCCCGATTGGTGGCACCAACCGGGACTAAAGGGGGGGGGGCATTGGTACCGGTTCGTGGCACCAACCGGTACCAAAGGCCGCCGCTTCTCGCCCTTTGGGCTGCCGAAAAAGAGGCCTTTGGTCCCGGTTGGTGGCACCAACCGGGACTAAAGGGTGCATTAGTCCCGGTTGGTTTCACGAACCGGGACCAATGGCTTTGCTATATAAGCAAACACTTTGCAAAAATTCAGAATCTCATCGCCAGTTGCCCCCGATGACGCCGACCCTCCTCGATGCCGCCAGTTGCTCCACCTCGCCATCGCGTCGGCTGCCGCCAAGGCCGCCGCCCCAACCCGCCGTCCTCGTCGCCGGCCTCCCCGAGCCAGCGCCTCGTCCCGCCCATGCCTCGCCCGAGCCCTGCCCGTTGTCCCGCCCAGCCGGCCCTCGCTGCCCCCACCGTCGCCATCGTCATCTAGCATTATCCAGCTGCAAGCACGCGCCAAGACCGGCTCTGTTTTTTTTCATTTTATTAGTTTAACTTTTTGTTCATATATATATAATGTATATGTGTATGTACGTGGCTATGTGTATGTAGATGTTCAAAATCTATAAAAAAATTCAAAGCATGTTTTTCTTCATATATGTATTTTTTGTTCATATGTGTATTAATGTTTTCATATATGCAAAAGATAGATTTTAGAAAAGTTAGGTTTTTTTCTGTTCATAGATTTTTTGGTGATATTAATTATTGTAGAAATATGCAAATGTTTGTATACTCATATGAACAATGCATTAGGAAAAACCTTTGTTTTTTTCAAATTTTCTATTTGAACATTTTTTTTTAAAACAAGCAATACTAAAAGAATGAGAGGAAAAAGGAAAATAAGAAGAGGAAGAAAGGAGAAGAAGAGGAGAGGAAGAAGAGGAGAAATAAACAAGAAGAGGAAATAAGAAGAAAGGAATAGAGGAGAAGAAGAAAAATAGAAAATTTCTATTTTTCTTCTTCTCCTCTATTCCTTTCTTCTTCTCCTCTTTTTTTTTTCTTTTTTTTCTTCTTCCTTCTTCCTCTTTTCTTCCTTTTCGTTATTTTCCTTTCTCGTGAGAAGAAGAAAAAGAAGAGTAGAAGAAGAAGAAAGGAATAGAGGAGAAAGAAGAAACTTGAACACGAGGGGGGGGTATCGATACCCCTCCCGATAACATTATTTTCCCATGTATATGTATGTCGATCGTTGTCGATATAACCCCTCGAGATAACTTCGACATGAGGGCGGTCGATATATATACCCCTCTCGACCGTGATAACTTATACAACGGCAGCACCCCTCGGCCCTCTCGCTCAATTAAAACTCTCGAGGACACCCAAAACCTAGAGAGAAAACGATGTTGGTCTCCTACCCCCTCCCTTGCGCCCCTACCCGACAAATTAACTCTCTCGAGGCCACCCAAATTAACCCTTGAAGCGTTGTGTCGAGGCGACCCAAACCCTAGAGAGAAACGATGTTGGTCTCCTACCCCCTCCCGCCCCCTACCCGACAAATTAACTCTCTCGAGGCCACCCAAACTAACATGATTCCTTATTGTGATTAGCTAGCTAGTTCTCGTTTGCCACTAATATATATATATATATATATATATATATATATATATATATATATATATATATATATATATATATATATATATATATATAGGACAAATGTTTCCTACAAGCAATGGTAGTTACCACCACTTGCGTTTTTGTATGTTGTATGTAGTATCTGTCAAAATTGAGAGTATGTACGTGTAGTATGTAGTATATAATAATGATTAGGTAGTATATATTATAATTTTTAGGTAGTATATATCATGTTTTGAGTATGCTCTTTTTACGTACAAATATGTACGCATTTCACAAATATAACAAAACTATGGATTCATATGTAATTTTTCATATAACTTGATTTGAAATATCTTAAATATAGTATATGAATATATTTAAAATGATAAAGTAGTATATATAATACCACATGGTAGTATATGAGACATATGGGGTAACTACCACCGGGTGGTAGTATGAATTTTCCTATATATATATATATATATATATATATATATATATATATATATATATATCCATCTGTACCATGTTTGAATAATAATTGACATGTTGTAAATATTTGCAGAAACTATGGAGCACTCGAGACGAAGAAAGCGAGAAGCGATGTTGGGGCACATAATCGCACAAGGAAGTGATGAAGTTGCGTCATTTCTCAACGACACGGACTGGGTGAAGAAGAGGGCTATGTTCATGATGGCTTCACCCATTAATGCGGTACAAGAAGAGGACTATGTTCATGATGGCTCGGTTACGATGGAGGTACAAGCGAAGGAGACCGTCTTGATGCTCGGTGACCGAACCGAGTCCGGCCAGGTATATGTATATTAGTTAAGCCCATGTTGACTAGTTAATTGATGCATCCATTGTTTTGGTATATGTACACATATTAATTACTCTCGTCTTTCTTCCTTATAATTTCTAGCCCTCCGGATCGAGCACAACTTCGGTAAGGAGACGAGGCCTGAAGAAAAAGTTGAGCTCGGATGAAAAGTTTGAGATCATAGAAATCGCGCCCGACGGCGAACCGATTGAACCCATGCGGACAAGGAAGGCATTTTCTGCTCAGTGCGGGGTTCTTGTTAGGGACAAGATCCCGATCAGCATCCATCAATGGTATAAGCCTAAGGAGGAAGACCCTGAGGTGTCTTATGTCAATGATATGCAGAAAGAAGATCTTTGGACTGAGTTGAAGGCAAATTTCACCCTACCGCCAGAGGAGGATCCGGAGAAGCCAGTTAAAGAGCAATTAATCAAGTCTTGTGATCTTAGGAAGATGGCAACCCTAATGAGGAGGTGGAGGAAAGAGCTGAACCAGTTTGTCGAGAAAGATAAGACACCAGAATTCATCGGCAAATATGAGAAGATCAAAGATCACTGGCCTGCATTTGTGGCCCACAAGACATCGGAAAAGAGTAAGAAGATGTCGGCGACAAACAAGCAAAATGCTGCAAAGAAGAAGCTTCACCATCGCACGGGGTCAGGTGGCTACCTCAAAGCCCGGCCTAAGTGGTCCAAGGCTGAGCATGATCTGCTTGAAAAAGGGATGGAACCAGATACAATGTACTGGCCAGACCGTTGCCGGACTTGGTTCTTCGGGGCTGGCAGAACCTTGGACCCTGTAACAAGGAAGTGCCAGTGGACGGACGAGCAACTGCAAATACTAGTCAGGAAGCTTCGACACTATATCGATGCAGCGCAGCGAGGAACGTTCCTTCCAAACAGGGAGAAGGACGAGCTAACAATGGCCCTTGGGAATCCTGAGCACCCTGGACGGACATGAGGCACGCCAGGCTCCCTTTCATGGAAGGTTGGTTTTCCGGACGCAGGGGGTTACAAAACCCACGAGAGGAGGAAGAAACTGGAGCAGGACCAACTGCAGGCGCTGCACAAAAGGGTAATGGGGCTAGAGGAACGAAGCGGCAGATCACAGACAACGACCGCCAAGCTTCCCCAAGCTACCCCGCCATCTCGGCGGAGAAGCAGCGTGGCTTCCACCGAGATGCTTCAGCCGGAGCATGTTTTGACGGCTCCTGCCGGCTATCCCGTGGATGGTATCACGGAGTCTCAAAGTTGCCACATTATGGCGCGATGGATGACTTTGAAGGTCAAGGCGGCTGTTAACCAAGTTTATCCTAGTGGACCCGACACAACTAATCACTGCGAGCCGATTCCAGAAGGATATGCTAAGGTGATGGTGGATGAAATAACGGAGGGATTTGAGGACCTCCTGCTTGACCACCCTACCGGTGAAGGGGAGACTAGGCTGGGTTCTGCTCTGAAGACTCCATGCCTATGGCGGAAGGAGCTCATCAACCTTCCGAACTGGACGCCTCCGCCTCCTCCTCCTCCTCCGACGAGTCAGGGCACTCCGCCTCCTCCACCACCTCCTCCTCCGGCGAGTGACAATCAGGGCACGCGTGGCGGCACTCTGCCTCCTTCTCCGGCGCGTGGCGGCACTCCGCCTCCTTCTCCGCCTGCGCCGGCGCGCTCGAGCAGCCAGCCTCCTCCTTCTCCGCCTCGTCAGCAAGGGCGGAAGAGACCCGCCACCGCTCCGGCTGCTCCAGCACGTCGTAGTCCTTCTCATCCGCCTCGTAAGCAAGCAAAAAAGGAGTCATCCGCTCTGTCTGCTCTGCCGGCGTCTAGCAGTACAGCCAAAGGCGGGAGGAAATACAGATACGGTCCTTCTCTGAAGACTCCAGAGAAGTTACCGTACGAGAGGACCGAGGAGGAAAACACGAAGATCGCAGACCGAAGTGGATGACTGGTTTGCAAGGTTGAAAGCAAAGAGACGTCCACCTCTGGAGGATAAGGTAGATCCGGTGAAAGCGATGCGCACTCTGGCTGCCCTGAGAACCGGCAAAGTCTCCACCGAGAACCAACTATGAGCGCATTCTTGAATGTACATATCTCCAAGCGGAGCGGTCGGGAATCTTGTCGGACATCAAAGAGCAAAAGAACGAGCAGCTAAGAAAAAAATTGACCAGCTCGGCGAACAAGCAAACCAATCGTGCCCCCCGCTCAATGTGTCTAGCGGCTACTTCGTCGCTAATGTTCTGGGGATGGTGGCCGGTTATGGCAATCTACAAGATTACCTCGCTGACGATGCACTTCCTGAATACATGAAGGTGGAAGAACACAGAATCTGATGCGGAAGCCTCTCGTCAAAGATGAAAAATCTCTAACAACGATGATGCGAAGATTCCATACTTGGTACATGAAAACCTGCGAGAGAGTCCAGGGGACGAATTTTTGTATTTGAACATTAAAGAGGAGCACGACCTCGTTGGAACTGATCTGTTGTGTGTTCCATTTGACGAGTTCTTCGCGTTCTTCAATCAAAAGGCCATCGATAAATTAACGGTCTTTTGCTACTGCTGTAAGTACTATTTCATCATTAAGTCTCTATATATAGCTCGGCTCTTTCATTGCATGTATTTATAATTAATTATCCTCAATATATTATGCAGATTGAAGATCATCGAGTGCAAAAAAAATGAAATCTATGATATTGGGTTCATTAACACAAATATCATAGATGTATTTCTGGTTGAAAAGCACGTCAAAGAGGCCGAGGACAACTTGCTACAATCGTTGATGAAAAATCAAAACAAAGATACCATACTCTTTCCTTATAACGGCAAGTGAGTGTTACTGATCGTTTGCATATTTGGTTTCTCTTATTACTCGAGCGAGGTTATAGTAATGTAATTGATGAGTTATGCATGCGTGCGCAGGTTCCACTATATTCTTCTGGAGATTAAGCTTGAGCGTGACTAGTAACCGCCTTAGACTCGAGACGGAAAGATCCCAGACCTATGCGGACATGACTGAAATGCTCAGCATGTAAGTTCAATTAACCGATCATTATCGCACCATAGCGGCAACTTTTTGTTCATTTCCTGATATCTCAAGTAATAATAATTATTTTCTTTGTCTTGCAGGGTTTGGAAACAGTTCACCGCAAAAGCTCCGGGACTGCCGAAGGAGCTGCGATATATATACCCGAAAGTAAGTACTACTGGCTAGCTAGTTGTGCGCATCTCCCGTTGATTCTATAGCCATACTTTCATCAATGCCATTTATAATGCTTCATTATCAGTTTGATTGACCTCTATTTCTCGTAAAGTGCTTGTGGCAGGAACAAGAGAATGATTTCTGTGGATACTACGTGTGCGAGTTCATCTACAACGCGACTTTGAAAAACAAGCGGGGCTACTCTCCAAGACAATATGAAGTGTGTAAGCAATTAATAATATTCACAATTTCATTTTATTACACCATCATTTCTGTTGAGTTTCATTCATATATATGTATTAGTTAACCCCCTTCTTCAAATTAGACGTGGCAGATGCGGAATGAACTCCTAGAAACAGATCGCATTAAAGCAATTCAAGAGGAATTGGCGGGATTCTTTCTTGACCACGTCATCAATAAAGCCGGAGAATACCATGTGGAAGTTGATTTCAAATGCTAGGGGACTGTAATTGAGAGATCTTATATATTGTACATGTATGTAGCCAGTAGCGTCGGACGTACATGATACGAAAACTTGTTTTAAATTGTTCGACCAATCTCTTGGAGAATGAGAGGTCGATCGATCATTTCTCTCGGTATGCATGACGAACTTCTATACTCGATGGTTCCCTTCATTTTCTTACTAGCTAGCGTGTCGAGGGCTATATGTATATAGTACGTACCATCGACCAAACACGGACATAAGAGAGGACACTTATCTCTATTAATTAGCTAGCTAACACAATATATGAAACACCTAAATTAACCCCCAAAACCCCCAACCCCCCTTCAAAAAAAAAAAACCCCAGCCCTTTCGAATGTCGACGTGGATGCCTTTTGGTCCCGGTTGGTGCCACCAACCGGGACCAAAGGCCCCCCTGCCTGGGCTCGGCGCACCGGCCACGTGGAGGACCATCTGTCCCGGTTCGTGTTAGAACCGAGACTAAAGGGGGGAGGTATTAGTAACGACCCATTAGTCCCGGTTCATGAACCGGGACTAAAGGGCCTTAAGAACCGGGACTAATAGGTGTTTTTCTACTAGTGTTAGTCAGCATGTTCTTTTGTGGAAAACATGCTTACTTTTTATTTAATCACGCATATATCCCTTATTTGACAGAAAAGGGTTTTTAAAGAAAAATAAAATAACGCGCACCCACAGGTATTCGAAGCCGTGACAGGCCGTTCACAGCGTGCCACCGCCGCCGCTACGCTACTACTCCCTCCGTCCAAAAAAGCTTGTCCCGTCTCACTAACTTGGTGCTAGATATATCCATTTGAGGGACAATCTTGTTTGAATGGAGGAAGTATATCAATTCATTCAAATGGCACAAGTACACCGTTTTACTTTGCGCAGCTTCGTTTTTTTGTATATGTTTTTTTCGTATTTCTTTTATCTCTTTTCAGATCTCGTGTATTCTTCGGGCCATCGTAACCTCAAGCAACGCCGAGGGCCCATTCTTTTTATTTGTACTATAACGATATGAACTTTGTATTTGAAAAATCTTTTTTGATTACTTTACATGTATTATGTCCCGCTTGCTGTTGTGAGTCCTTATTTATTCTTGTGACAAATTTAACTATGATTTTCAGCTTATGGTGCTCAATACTAAGATGAAGAGAAAAAATATTTTATAACAGTAAAATAGAAGGATAAGTCTTACAAATATATGTTACACACAGTCAATATTGGACGAATAAAATATCATGAATTCTAAAAAGTGTGAACGCACTGATTAGTGAAATCGAGCTGCCGGTTCTCACATATACATGCATGCAGTTTTGTGGTCCAAATTTTTGTCTTTATGCGTGACGTGGCACATAGTAATGGAATATTCACGTGAGAAAGAGATTCCTTGTCTGATGGGTGTGAATGTGCGTTTACTTCGGGTTTTCAAAAAATTTAAGTCATATCTTTCAAACCGCACATCAAAATTCGGATCCGTCTTCCCTGTGGATTCCTCGCGGCGATATCTTTAAAACTAGATCCCGCATGAGTATGTTTCGATGAAATTTTTTGAATGCCAACTTTGGTGCTATATGGTGCAATTTTAGTACTGCATTATGCAACTTTAGTACTGAATGATGCAACTTTTCTAAAAACTTGTTTTTTGGAGTTGCATGATCCAACTTCCTATGAAGTTGCAACCTACCAACCATGATAACGTAATGAGCAACTAGTCTACTGCCCCGACCAACAACCTAGTAGTTGATGTGCACCTGTCGTCCCTACTCGTGGATGTGTAGTTTTTCATTCTTGGCACACCCTGCCCCACCCCTACTAGTGCTATGTGCAACTTAGTTTCTTGTTCACGCCAACTGCCTATTAGTCGATGTGCAAACCCTTTTCCTCCCTTGTTGTGGATATGTAGTTTCAGCTAGCGGGGGCAACATACGGAGTTGCACAAGTATGCTAGGCAGTCTGGCCTAGGCAACATATGAAGTTGCACATCTCACATGCAAGATAGTTGGATGGTGAAAACTCCACATTCATGAGGGTAGTGAAAAACTCCATATAGACAGGATGCTAAAGTTATACATCTCACTAGAAGGGGTGGTTTGGCCTAGGTGCTAGCAGGGAAACTACACATTCACGGGGATACAAGGAAAAGTTGTACATCACTGTTAGACAGTTGGTCGTGGCAATATCCGAAGGTGCACATCCACTGGTAGTTAGTTGGCTAATGCAGCAAATAGTGGAAGCACATCCACGGGCAGAAACTAATTAAGTTGCACATCTCACTGGAAGGAGTTAGTTTGGGGGTGGAGGTGCCATCAATGAAAACGGCACGTCCACGGGGTAGGTGAAAATATGCACATCCATTGTCAGTAGTTGCACATTGACTATTATACAATTACACAAAACAGGGACTGAATTGCACTTCCACGGGGTATGTGAAAAAATTCATCGAAACATATCCATGCGGGATCTAGTTTCAAAGAGTACGTCTCGAGAGTTCCAACGGTGAAAACGGATCTCACTTTCCATGTGCGGTTTGAAAGTTATGGTTTTTTTTTTTAATTTGAGAACTCAATTTAGGTGTGTTCACACTTGTTCACATGGGTGCTTTGCAAAAAATTCTGTTCACACCTATTCACTTTTACTAACATGGATTAGGGGGGAAAAACTATTTCCATTTATAGATTGGAGGACAATATATTTCCTTTTTCAGCCGGCCACTCCATAGCGCTAAAAAGGGGGTTATACCATATTAAGAAATGTTCATCACATCGTATAATTAAAAGGATGTTCATTGCATCATATATTGAAACGTTCATCGTGTTTTACAAAAGCGTATCGTTTAATATATATATTGAACATTACACTAGTAGAAAAACACCTATTAGTCCCGGTTCGTAGGGGTTTTAGTCCCGGTTCATGAACCGACTAATGGGTCGTTACTAATACCTCCCCTTTAGTCCCGGTTCTAACACGGGACGGGACAGATGGTCCTCCACGTGGCGGTGCACCGAGCCCAGTAGGGGCTTTGGTCCCGGTTGGTGGCACCAACCGGGACCAAAAGGCATCCACGCCACAAGATTCCAAAGGCTGGGGTTTTTTTTGAAAGGGGGGTTGGGGGTTTTGGGGGTTAATTTAGGTGTTTCATATATTGTGTTAGCTAGCTAATTAATAGAGAGAAGTGTCCTCTCTTATGTCCGTGTTGGTCGACGGTACGCACTATATACATATAGCCCTCGACACGCTTAGCTAGTAAGAAAATGAAGGGAACCATCGAGTACATAAGTTCGCTCATGCATACCGAGAGAAATGATCGATCGACCTCTCCTTCTCCGAGAGATTGGTCGAACAATTTAAAACAAGTTTTCGTATCATGTACATCCGACGCTACTGGCTACATACATGTACAATATATAAGATCTCTCAATTACAGTCCCCTAGCATTTGAAATCAACTTCCACATGGTATTCTCCGGCTTTATTGATGACGTGGTCAAGAAAGAATCCCGCCAATTCCTCTTGAATTTCTTTAATGCGATCTGTTTCTAGGAGTTCATTCCGCATCTACCACGTCTAATTTGAAGAAGGGGGTTAATTAATACATATATATGAATGAAACTCAACAGAAATGATGGTGTAATAAAATGAAATTGTGAATATTATTAATTGCTTACGCACTTCATATTGTCTTGGAGAGTAGCCCCGCTTGTTTTTCAAAGTCGCGTTGTAGATGAACTCGCACACGTAGTATCCACAGAAATCATTCTCTTGTTCCTGCCACAAGCACTTTACGAGAAATAGAGGTCAATCAAATCAAACTGATAATGAAGCATTATAAATGGCATTGATGAAAGTATAGCTATAGAATCAACGGGAGATGCGCACAACTAGCTAGCCAGTAGTACTTACTTTCAGGTATATATATCGCAGCTCCTTCGGCAGTCCCGGAGCTTTTGCGGTGAACTGTTTCCAAACCCTGCAAGACAAAGAAAATAATTATTATTACTTGAGATATCAGGAAATGAACAAAAAGTTGCCGCTATGGTGAGATAATGATCTGTTAATTGAACTTACTTGCTGAGCATTTCAGTCATGTCCGCATAGGTGCTGGGATCTTTCCGTCTCGAGTCTAAGACGGTTACTAGTCCACGCCAAGCTTAATCTCCGAAAGAATATAGTGGAACTCGCGCGCATGCATAACTCATCAATTACATTACTATAACCTCGCCGAGTAATAAGGGAAACCAATATGCAAATGATCAAGAACACTCACTTGCCGTTATAAGGAAAGAGTATGGTATCTTTGTTTTGATTTTTCATCAACGATTGTAGCAAGTTGTCCTCGGCCTATTTGACGTGCTTTTCAACTAGAATACATCTATGATATTTGTGTTAATGAACCCAATATCATAGATTTCATTTTTTTTGCACTCGACGATCTTCAATCTGCATAATATATTGAGGATAATTAATTATAAATACATGCAATGAAAGAGCCGAGCTATATATAGAGACTTAATGACAGAAATAGTACTTACAGCAGTAGCAAAAGACCGTTAATTTATCGATGGCCTTTTGATTGAAGAACGTGAAGAACTCTGCAAATGGAACACATAACAGATCAGTTCCAACGAGGTCGTGCTCCTCTTTAATGTTCGATACAAACAATTCGTCCCCTGCACTCTCTGCAGGTTTTCATGTACCAAGTATGGAATCTTCGCATCATCGTTGTTAGAGATTTTTCATCTTTGACGAGAGGCTTCCTGCATCAGATCTGTGTTCTTCCACCTTCATGTATTCAGAAGTGCATCGTCAGCAGGTAATCTTGTAGATTGCCATAACCGCCACCATCCCGGAACATTAGCGATTTATGTTGCCGCTAGACACATTGAGCGGGGGCACGATTGGTTTGCTTGTTCGCCGAGCTGGTCAAATTTTTCTTAGCTGCTCGTTCTTTTGCTCTTTGATGTCCGACAAGATTCCCGACCGCCCGCTTGGAGATATGTCTGCTCAAGAATGCACTCATAGTTGTTTCTCGGCGGAGACTCTGCGGTTTCCTCGTGGCAGCCAGAGTGCGCTTCGCTTTCACCGATCTACCTTCTCCTCCGGAGGTGGACGCTCTTTGCTTTCAACCCCGCAAACCAGTCATCCACTTTGGTCTCGCGATCTTCGCCTTCCTCCTCGGTCCTCTCAGACGGTAACTTCTCTGGAGTCTTCAGAGAAGGACCGTATATGTATTTCCTCCCGCCTTTGGCTGTAATGCTAGACGCCGGCAGAGCAGACGGAGCGGATGTCTTCTTTTTTGCTTGCTTACGAGGCGGAGGAGAAGGACTACGACGCCGCCGGAGCAGCCGGAGCGGCGGCGGGTCTCTTCCGCCTTTGCCGACGAGGCGAGAAGGAGGAGGCTGGCTGCCTGGCGCGCGGCCAGCAAAGTGAGAAGGAGGCGGAGTGCCGCCACGCACCGGAGAAGGAGGCGGAGTGCCGCCACGCCGGAGAAGGAGGCGGAGGCCGCCACGCGTGCCCTGATCGTCACACGCCGGAGGAGGAGGTGGTGGAGGAGGCGGAGTGCCCCGACTCACGGAGGAGGAGGAGGAGGCGAGGCATCCAGCTCGAAGGTTGATGAGCTCCTTCGCCATAGGCATGGAGTCTTCAGAGCGTAACCCAGCCTAGTCTCCCTTCACCCAGAGGGTGGTCAAGCAGAGGTCCTCAAATCCTCCGTTATTTCATCCACCATCACCTTAGCATATCCTTCTAGAATCGGCTCGCAGTGATAAGTTGTGCCGGTCCACTAGGATAAACTTGGCCAACAGCCGCCTTGACCTTCAAAGTCATCCATCGCGCCATAGTGTCGCAACTTTGAGACTCGTGATACCATCCATGGGATAGCCGCAGGAGCCGCAAAACATGCTCCGGCTGAAGCAGCTCGGTGGAAGCCACGCCGCTTCTCCGCCGAGATGGCGGGTAGCTTGGGGAAGCTTCGCAGGTCGCTTGTTGCGATCTGCTGCTTCGCTCCTCTTCTCGCTCCTCTAGCCCCATTACCCTTTCGCAAAGGCTCGCAGTTGGTCCTGCTCCAGCTTTTCCTCCTCTCGTGGGTTTTGTAACCCCTGCGTCCGGAAACCAACCTTCCACGAAAGGGAGCTCGGCGTGCCTCGTGTCCGTCTGTGGTGCTCTGATTCCTAAGGGCCATTGTGAGCTCGCCCTTCTCCCTGCTTGAAGGAACGCCCTCGCTGCGCTGCATCGATATAGTGTCAAGCTTCCTGACCGGTATTTGCAGCTGCTCGTCCGCCCACCGGCACTTCCTCGTTATAGGTCCAAGGTTCTGCCAGCCTCAAGAACTAAGTCCGCAACGGTCCGCCAATACATTGTCTCTGGTTCCATCCTTTTTCAAGCAGATCATGCTCAGCCTTGGACCACTTAGGCCGGGCTTTGAGGTAGCCACCGACCCGCGCGATGGTGAAGCTTCTTCTTCGTAGCATTTTGCTTGTTTGTCGTCGACATCTTCTTACTCTTTTCCGATGTCTTGTGGGCCACAAATGCGGGCTGCTGATCTTTGATCTTCTCATATTTGCCGATGAATTCTGGTGTCTTATCTTTCTCGACAAACCGGTTCAGCTCTTTCCTCCACCTCCTCATTAGGGTTGCCATCTTCTTAAGAGCACAAGATTTGATTAATTGCTCTTTAACTGGCTTCTCCGGATCCTCCTCTCGGCGGTAGGGTGAAATTTGCCTTCACTCACCCAAAGATCTTCTTTCGCATATCATTGACATAAGACACCTCGTGGTCTTCCTCCTTAGGCTTATACCATTGATGGATGCTGATCGATCTTGTCCCTAACAAGAACCCCGTGACCGAGCAGAAAATGCCTTCCTTGTCAAGCATGGGTTCAATCGGTTCGCCGTCGGCGCGATTTCTATGATCTCAAACTTTTCATCCGAGCTCAACTTTTTTTGGGCCTCGCCTCCTTACCGTTGTGCTCGATCCGAGGGCTAGAAATTATAAGGAAGAAAGACGAGAGTAATTAATATGTACATATACCAAAACAATGGATGCATCAATTAACTAGTCAGCACGGGCTTAACTAATATATATATATATACCTGGCCGGACTCGGTTCGGTCACCGGAGCAGCCAAGACGGTCTCCTTCGCTTGTACCTCCATTGTGTCACCGAGCCATCATGAACATAGTCCTCTTCTTGTACCGCATTAATGGGTCGGCCATCATGAACATAGCCCTCTTCTTCACCCAGTCCGTGTCGTTGAGAAATGACGAACTTCATCACTTCCTTGTGCGATTATGTGCCCCAACATCGCTTCTGCTTTCTTCGCCTCGAGTGCTCCATAGTTTCGCAAATATTTACAACATGTCAATTATTATTCAAACATGGTATGATATATATATATATATATATATATATATATATATATATATATATATATATATATATATATATATATATATATATATATATATATATTAGTGGCTAACGAGAACTAGCTAGCTAATCACAATAAGGAATCATGTTAGTTTGGGTGGCCTCGAGAGTTAAATTGTCGGGTAGGGGCGCGCGGGGGGGTAGGAGACCAACATCGCTTTCTCTCTAGGGTTTGGGGTCGCCTCGACACAATACTTCAAGGGTTAATTTGGGTGGCCTCGAGAGAGTTAATTTGTCGGGTAGGGGCGCAAGGGAGGGGGTAGGAGACCAACATCGCTTTCTCTCTAGGGTTTGGGTGTCCTCGAGAGTTTTGGTCGAGTGAGAGGGCCGAGGGGTGATGCCGTTGTATAAGTTATCACGGTCGAGAGGGGTATATATATCGACCGCCTCATGTCGGGTTATCTCGAGGGGTTATATCGACAACGCACGCCGACATACATATACATGGGAAAATAATGTTATCGGGGAGGGGTATCGCACCCCCTCGTGTTGAAGTTTCTTCTTTCTCCTCTATTCCTTTCTTCTTCTTCTACTCTTCTTTTCTTCTTCTCATGAGAAAGGAAAATAAGGAAAAGGAAGAAAAGAGGAAGAAGGAAGAAGAAAAAAAAGAAGAAGAAAAAAGAGGAGAAGAAGAAAGGAATAGAGGAGAAGAAGAAAAATAGAAAATTCCTTTCTTCTTCTCCTCTTCTTTTCTTCTTATTTCCTCTTCTTATTTATTTCTCCTCTTCTTCCTCTCCTCTTCTTCTCCTTTCTTCCTCTTCTTATTTTCCTTTTCCTCTCATTCTTTTAGTATTGCTTGTTTTAAAAAATGTTCAAATAGAAAATTTCAAAAAAACAAAGGTTTTGCCTAATGCATTGTTCATATGAATATACAAACATTTGCATATTTCTACAATAATTAATATCACCCAAAAATCTATGAACAGAAAAAAACCTAACTTTTCTAAAAATCTATCTTTTGCATATATGAAAACATTAATACACATATGAACAAAAAATACATAGATGAAGAAAACATGCTCAACAATTTTTTATACATTTTGAACATCTACATACACATAGCCACATACATACACATATACATTATATGTATATATATATGAACAAAAAAATTAAAGTAATAAAAATGAAAAAAAACAGAGCCGGTGCGGCGCGGTGGCTCACAGCGGGGGCGGCTAGATGATGATGGCGACGGGGGCGCGGGCGCCATGCCACTGGGAGGGACGACGGGCAGGGGCTCGGAGCGGCTGCAGTGTGGGACGGTCTGCTGGTTCGGGAGGCCAGGCGACGAGGACGGCCTTGGCTCGGGAGGCCAGCGACAAGGACAACGTGGGTTGGGGCGACGGCCTTGGCGGCGGGCGGCGACGGCGAGGTGGAGCAGCTCATGCGTCGAGGAGGGTCGGCGTCGGGGGCAATCTGGCGATGAGATTCTGAATTTTTGCAAAGTGTTTGCTTATATAGCAAAGCCATTGGTCCTGTTCAGAAACCAACCGACTAATGCACCTTTAGTCCCGGTTGGTGCCACCAACCCGACCAAAGGCCTCTTTTTCGCAGCCCAAAGGGCGGAAGTGGCGGCCTTTGGTACCGGTTGGTGCCACGAACCGTACCAATGCCCCCCTTTAGTCCCGTTGGTGCCACCAACCGGGACCAAAGGCCCTGTGTCGCACGCTGCCGGGCCAAAGTTTAGTCCCACCTCGCTAGTTGAGAGGCGCGCGAGGGTTTATAAGCCCCACCGCCGCACCCTCTCAACTCCTCTCCACCGCAGCTTACGGGCCTACTTGTTATCAAGTATGCCCGATGTGCTGCTGGCCCGCCAAGGCCTAAATCTCGCCCATGGATGGGTTTCTAGTCGATTCAAAGTTGTGGTGGCCCAAGAGGGTGGCAATTTTTTGTTTTTTGTTTTCTTTACTTATTGTTGCTATTTTTATTTTTTCCAGTTTTTTGTTTTGTTTTCTGCATTATTTATTTTCTTTTGTTTTTGCTTTATTTTTAATTATTTTTGCTTTTAGTTTTAGGAAAATTATAAACTTTCTGTTGGTGTCATTACTTTTCAAATTTGAAAACACTTTTTTGTTTTTTTGTTTTCTTTCTTGCTTTATTTATTTTCTTTTGTTTATACTTACAACAAAATACTTATTGTGGTTCTTTTGTTTTGATTTCTGCATTATTTATTTTCTTTTGTTTTTTTCTTTATTTTTCAATTCTTTTTGCTTTTAGTTTTAGGAAAATTAGAAACTTTCTGTTAGTGCCATTAGTTTTCAAATTTGAAAACACTATTTTTGTTTTTTTTTTTCTTGCTTTATTTATTTTATTTTGTTTCTACTTACAACAAAAACCTTATTTTTGCTATTTTTAACTATTACGAGGGCCGAACCATAAGACATTAAAGGATTTCGAATGAACTCTGAAAAAGTTGAAAGTTGGCATGGTATCATACTCGCTGGCCATAAAGTTGGCATGGTATCATCATAATAGTTATGGAGAAAGTCTTCACTTTTTCTTCGCTTGTGTCATTTCTTTATTGCGCCAGAACCATGGATAATCTTCATCGCTTATCGTGATGTCAGGTCAGCCTTGACTTTGAAGGAGGAATTTCATGAAAATTTTCATAATCTTCGACATGTTTGTCTTGTCCTCCACTCCCATGATGTCCCTTTTCCCGAAAGAACTATGTGGCGCTTTGGCTCATCGTATGATGTATTAGCTTCCTTATCTTTTCTCTTTCTCGGTCCGGTAGACATGTCCTTCACATAGATAACCTGTGCCACATCATTGGCTAGGACGAACGGTTCGTCGTTGTACCCAAGATTTTTCAGATCCATCGTTATCATTCCGCATTATGGGTCTACCTGCACTTCGCCTCCCGACAAATCGACCCATTTGCACTTAAACAAAGGGACCTTAAAATCATGTCCGTAGTCAAGTTCCCATATGTCCACTATGTAACCATAATATGTGTCCTTTCCCTCTAGGTTGTTGCATCAAAGCGACACCGCTGTTTTGGTTGGTGCTCTTTGATCTTGGTCAATCGTAAAATGTATTCCCATTTATCTCAGATCCTTTCCAAATCAATACACCAAAGATGGCCCTCGACAACAAGTACAGCTCATCACAAACAGTGTTGTCACCTCCGACACGTGCTTCCAACCAATGCTGAAAGTCCCGATGTGTTCACATGCAATCCACCATCGACCGCTCCGTGTTTGGAGCGCAGATCGTTCTTGTGTTCATCGACATAAGGGGTCACCAAGGTAGAGTTCTCAGAGAACTGTAGTGTGCTTGAGACCAAGAATATCCGTCCCTCGCATATTATTGAGTCCCTTCCAAGCGTGCCTTTTTCCAAATACCCCCCCTCATACCGTGATTTAGGGAGACCTATCTTCTTAAGGCCAGAATGAAGTCAACACAAAACCCGATGACATCCTTTGTTTGATGGCCCATGGAGATGCTTCCTTCGCCTAGCGCGTTACTGGACATAATTCTTTAGGACTCCCATGAACCTCTCAAAGGGGTACATATTGTGTAGAAATACGGGCCCGAATGACAATATCGCCAACTAGATGAACTAGGACGGTGTCATGATATTGAAGAAGGATGGTGGAACACCACTCGAACCCGACAAGACATTGCACAACATCACCCTTAGCCTTGGTATGATTTCGGATCGATCACCTTCTCGAGAGATTGCATTGAGGAATGCACATAGCTTCACAATGGCTAATCGGGCGCTTTTCCAGTAGAAGCCCCTCAATGCAACCGGAAGCGCTTGTGTCATAATCACGTGGCGTCATGAGACTTTAGGTTCGGAACTTTTTCTCCGCATATTTATTATTCCCTTTATATTAGACGAAAGCCGCCGACCTTCATATCGAAAGGGCATTCAAAGAACATTTCTTTCTTCTTTCGTAAGAGCGTAGCTGGCAGGACCTTCATATCGCTTCGGAGGCATGCCCTCTTTTTCGTAAGCGCCAGCAGTCCTCCGTGCCTCGTGTGTATCTTTTGTCTTCCCATACACGCCCAAGAAGCCTAGCAGGTTCACGCAAAGGTTCTTCGCCACGCATCACGTCGATCAAGAGCGGACCTCTAGGTCTTTCCAAAGAGAGTAGGTCCCAAAATATAGATTTCTTCTACCACATGGGTGCGTGATTCTCGGCATTATTCGAACAGCTAGTCCGCCAGACCCTTTCCAAAGATTACATGTAAATCATTGACCATAGCAAGTACGTGATCATCGGTACGCATGGCGGCTTCTTCCGGTGATCTCGCCTCGCCTTTGAAATGCTTGCCTTTCTTTCGACAAAGATGGTTGATCGGAAGAAATCGACGATGGCCTGTGTACACATTCTTCCCGCAGCTTGCCGTGTATATACTATCGGTGTCAAGTAAACAAAGTGCATGCGTGGTATCCCTTGTTTGTCCGTCAAGAAAGGTTACCGAGAGCGGGCCAATCGTTGATGGTCACGAACAGCAACGCCTTTAGGTTAAATTCTCCTGCTTGTGCTCATCCCACGACGCACACCGCTTCCATTCCACACCTGTAAAAGTTCTTCAACTAATGGCCTTAGGTACACATCAATGTCGCTGCGGGTTGCTTAGGGCCTTGGATGAGAACTGGCATCATAATGAACTTCCGCTTCATGCACATCCAAGGAGGAAGGTTCTACATACATAGAGTCACGGGCCAGTGTCGTGATTGCTGCTCTGCTCCCCGAAGGATTAATGCCATCGGCGCTTAAAGCAAACCATACGTTCCTTGGCTCACTTGCAAACTCGTCCCAAAGATTTCTCTCGATTTTTCTCCATCATGACCCATCACGGGTGCTCTCAACTTCCGCCTTTCTTACGGTCCTCACTGTGCCATCGCATCAACTTGGCATGCTCTCCGTTTACGACAGACGCTTTCAACCGTGGTATTATAGGAGCATACCACATCACCTTCGCAGAACCCTCTTCCGGGGCTCACGTCAACATCACCAGGGTCATCTCGTCGATCTTATACCGTAATGCACCGTGATACCGCATGCGCTCAGATCCTTGTACGCACCGGTAGAGGATGCAATCATTAGGGCATGCATGTATCTTCCGCACCTCCAATCCTAGAGGGCATACGACCTTCTTTGCTGCGTATGTACTGTCGGGCAATTCGTTATCCTTGGAAGCTTCTTCTTCAATATTTTCAGAGCTTCTCAAATCCTTTGTCGCACAAGATTCTCCGCCTTCCACCGCAGCAATTCCAAAGACGGTGCACCGAGCTTTGTGTTGCCATCTTCGTAATTGGGGTACAACCCTTTTTGTGGTCCTCTAACATGCGATCGAACTTCAGCTTCTCCTTTTGACTTTCGATTGCGTCCTTGTATCGACAATGACCTGCGGAGATCATCATCATCGGGCACATCATCCGTTCCTCTTGATCTTCAGCAGCTTTCACTTGCAAAGATCATTGTGCACATCGTCTCGTTCCTCTTGATGTTCAAGAGCATCACCGTATTCAGGGGCACATAGTTGTCATCGTACTTTCTTCTTCGCCGCCTTCCATCATAACCCCTATTTCTCCGTACACGCCCAAACATTATAGTGTGGCATGAAACCCTTGTAAAGGTGTGGGTGTGGAGGATTTTTCGTCGAGTAAGACTTCAGATTCCCACAAATAGGGCATGGACAACACATAAAACCATTCTGCTTGTTTGCCTCACCACTTCGAGAAAATCATGCACGCCTTAATGTAGTCGGAGGTGTGTCTTGAACCGTACATCCATTCCCGGTTCATCTGCGTGCATTATATATAATTAAGTGTGTCAAAAATCATTACGTAACATCATGAATAGGTAATTAAGTGACCAAATTAATAGAAGTTCATCATCACATTAAAACCAAAGTACATACATAGTTCTCATCTAACAACATAAAGCTCGCAGAGCATCTAAATTAATTAAACCATACACCTCAAACTATGTAAAACATTTCAATGCGAAACAAATGCGATCATAATCGCAACCAATGTAACAACTGATCCAACGGCATAATGATACCAAGCCTTGGTATGAACGGCATATTTTCTAATCTTTCTAATCTTCAAGCGCATTGCATCCATCTTGATCTTGTGGTCACCGACGACATCCGCAACATGCAACTCCAATATCATCTTCTCCTCCTCAATTTTTCTAATTTTTTTTCTTCAACAAATTGTTTTCTTCTTCAACTAAATTTAACCTCTCGACAATAGGGTCGGTTGGAATTTCCGGTTCAACAACCTCCTAGATAAATAAAATCTATGTCACGTTGGTCGGCATAATTGTCATAAACAATAAATGAACCAATAGTTATGAAAAGATAATATATACCACATCCGAATCGTAGACAGGACGAGGGCCGACGGGGGCGGATACCAAAACCATCGCACTATATAAGATGCAATAATAAAAGTAAGAAAATTATACAAGAATTTTTTTTTTTCGTTCAGAAAGAAGATAAGAACAAGAGGCTCACCACGGTGGTGCCAGCGACGAGATCGGCGCGGGCGATCGACGACGGTGAAGACGGGGATGGGACGCGACGGACCGCTAAACCTAGACAAATATTAAGGAAAATGGAGCTTGGAGGTCGAGCTTGGAGAGGAGAAAGCTTAAGTAATGTGGCTCGGGCATTCCATCGAACACCTCGTGTGCATAGGAGGTGAGCTAGAGCACCACAAAGCTCCCTCACTGCCACGAAAAAATGAGCACTGGAGTGCTCGTCATGCGAGGGTATATATAGGCAACTAATTGGTACCGGTTGGTGACTTGAACCGGACTAAAGGCGACCTTTGGTCCTGTTCGTCCCACCAACCGACCAATGGTGGCGGGGCAGAGCGAGGCCCATTGGTCCCTGTCATTCCCACCAACCGGACCAAAAGGTCCAGACGAACCGACCAATGGCCCACGTGGGTCGGCCGCCCCCGGCTCACTTTAATCGGTCCAATGTTCCATTGGTCCTGCTCGATTGAACCGGACTAATGGGTTTGGCCGGCCCGACCATCGCCTGCTTTTCTACTAGTGTAAATAAAAAGTAAGGATGTTTTCCACAAAAGAACATGCCACGTCAGCTTCTTACAGGCGGGCCCCTTTTGCCAGATACCTATATGCGATTTAAACTATTTTGTAACAAACTGCCTCAAATATGGAACTACCATGTAAAAATTACGGAAAGTGATAATTATGGTACCTCCATGCAATTAGCTCATCCATCGTATGCAGAGTGAAATGAAAAGATGTCACGTAAAAAAGTCATTGCAAATCTCTACTCGTAATGTCTCAGTTGGTAGGTCGCGTTCCGGGTTTTATTTTCATCCCACCATTTTCGTCCGGTTTTTTTCGTCCTCCTTCCCACCTTGGTTTTTTTCCGTAGGTTTTTTTTGACTCCCTCTGTCAATCCCTCGCTAGCCCTACCTCTCCCGTCTCGAGTCGCAGCTGCCGCCACACCAGCCGACCCCTGCACAACACACCCACGCCGCCGGACAGCCCCGCCGCCCATACCTGCCGTCCCCTGCGCCACCCATCCCCGCCTCGACCCGCCCACCGCCTCCCCTTCACGCCGGCGCCCGCTCGCCTCACCTGCACCGGTCGCCACGCGCTCGCCCCGCCCGCGCGGGCAGCCGAGAAAATGTGTTCTTCTTCCCCCATCTCGTCTCCTCTCCGGTCGCTGCAGAGGAGCCCCGTTTCACGCCGCCACCATGGTTGGCCTGCAGCGAGCAGCCACCATGGTTGGGCCGCAGCGAGCAGCAGAGGACCTAGCCGCCGCATCTGACCTCAACCGCTGCCCGAAACCCTAGCCCCTCCTTCCAAACGCAGGTCAAGCCAGCAGGATCCCCTCCAAGAAGAGCATTTGATGTGTGAGTGCAACCCCTTCTCTTCTTCTTCTTCTTCTCGATTTGATGTGTGCGTGCGTGCTGTTGTGTGCAGGCCCGACTCATCTCTGCTTGTGCACAACAAGGAAGGCCATGGAGACGCTGCTCCCTATGTTCAGCGCGTGGACGGACGATGCAGCTCTGAGGATGACTCATGGCTGCCTCCATTTGTGCAGGTGACTCATGGCCACCCCCTCTCTCAACCCCCAGATCTGACTCCTCCACTTCTTCTGGTTTGGTTATCTCCGCATCTGATCTGATTTGGGTGTGTGTGTGTGTGTGCAGTTTGCTACGATCTAGCGACAGGATGCAAGGAGAAGATGTTGCGGGTCCAAGGGGCCGTGAGGATACCCACCATGAAGGTGCTCAACAATCAGGCTACGTTGTGTCCGGGATGATGGAGGTGATGTCGGTCAGGTCCCCGTTGCCATCAACAATCAGTAAGCAGGAAGTAAGACCTGAAATTAAATAGATGACCCACAATATCTAGCTAATCAAACCATTGTGTCACATTAGAGTAATTTTTAATACAGTCATATAGCTATCCATCCTGACATGCTGTATTATTATTTTCATTGGAGGTTAATTAAGTATTATTTTTCTAGGCACCTTGGACAAATTCTGGAAAGAGGGGCATGACTTGGAGGTATGAGCCCCGGCAAGGGCCATCACAGCTAAAACTGACAAGCGAGTGTAAGTTGGTGATGGTGCCGCGGTGTCAGAGTTCGGAAACTACCCTTGGGAGCACAAATTGGACAAAGTGCCTTGTGCCACTGGTGTTCAAACAATGTGATTTTGCTCTATAGTTTGCAGTACATTAGACAATTTTGTATGCTATTCAGTAATTAATGCTAAAGTTTATTCCTACAGCTTGTACATGAAGAAGTCCCTGTTTACCGACGGCGAAAACTCATCCTTGATCCAGCTTACTCCTGCAAATGTTGACCAACAGACAATTCTCTTCATGCCTTATTCATAACATCAAATTTCTCAACCTGATGGCATCTGTCAAGGATCTCTAAAGCCGATGGATTAAACTTGTGTTTTTCTCGTGTGTTCAGTATACATGGTTATCTTCATAGGCTAATTTCACTTTTGATGAACTGATGATAAAGCAACAATGGAAGAAGGTGAGCTAAAAATAATCTTGTTATCTATTGTTGTTGCATTTTCCAGTATGCGTGTATCTGTATCATAAAAAAAGGAAGCAAGTATATACCATGATTATAATGTCCTACTGATGTGCTTATTGTATCGATGAAACAAATCGAATGTATTTCTTTTTACTAATCTAATTACTTGGATTCTTTTTTCTTTTGTTTTATATTTTACATTAAAGTTTGCTTTTCTATTTTTTCTGATTCACAAATTACAGTCATGCCAATGGAAATGATGAATACACTCCTATAGTTGGTCGTAAAACCCGTCGAGCATCTGGCCATACCTATTTGCGACGCAGGCCCAAAAAACTTTATTACTCGTTCTGGAAGCTGCCTAAAGAAAAAGCAGCACCACTGAAACATACAGTATGACTTCAAGGTAGCAATAAAAATCCGTCTCGGGTTCATTAATTGGTTCGCATAATCAAATTATTCAATTGAAACATGTGAGAAATTATTGTAAAAAGAATCTGGATGCATCATATTGAAAGTGGAATAGGGGCAGCAACCTCGATCCTTCATAATGACCATCTGCTGGAAGGCGATGCAGTTGGCAAGAATTTCCTTAGCTATTTCGCTGGCGCTGCACGGGCATTCATGAATTCCGAGTAAGCCATGACCCGGTTTTACAGGGTGAGGGATGCGGGAGCGGTCGACAATGAGGTGGCCCTGTCTAAGAGCACCCAGTAGACTGAGAGAGGAACATTGTTTCTGTAACACAATGATATTCAGACTTTCAGTGCACCCCCTGCACTATGTGAGATTTAAAAGGTATTCAGATTAGTGTTTGTTGATTTCTGCAAATTCCATTTGTGTGAGTTTTATATTTTTCTATCACTGTCGACGTACTAACTAATCCACTGTTCTTTGATGTGCAGGTGGTACTGCCGGTGGATGCATCCATGTGCTAATCTTCTGGCACCAAGCGGACGGAGCCGAACGAGTTGGTCCCACCAGCTAGCTGACAGTGCACACATGGGTGAGCATGGGCACCATGGAGCTAGGGAGTAAGCTGGGAGCGGATGGACGAGGCGTGAGAGGTAGAACGCGGGTGGGGAGCGGGCGGACCGTGGACAGAAGAGAATAACTCCGGGTTTGTTAATTACTAAGAAGTCACATATTGATCTTTCTTTTTTGTGATTGGTTTGGAGGGGCTTATCAGGCTTGCCGCGTGATCACATATTTATCTCTTTATTTATGTGGGTGGACAGAAACATCATTTCTAAAGTTTTCTTGGGGTTGTACTGAAGAACAGCTTGTTTAGTGATACCAACCCCTTCGAGCTCCCTCAACCCTTCGCCAACACTTATTCAGTTTCTCACCACAAGTGAGTTCTATTTGCACCAACATTCGTGTTAATCATTGTACGTACTGGTAATCAGAGTTTAGATAAATGGTACTAATGCTAGCGCTCGCCCTACATGGACAGATTGGTGGCCAAACGATATGGTTAAATAATAAACTGACTTGGCAGAAGCGACAGAACTTATTATGGACAATTAGAGATGCACAATTTTTCTAATCTGTTTATTATTGGTCGTTCCATGCATCGTTTAGGGTAAAAAAATGGCCAGAACATGAGTTCGTCCTTGGATAATTATCCATGCTTGATGGCACTACACCGCATTAGCATACTTTAAGTTTGTCCTTGTATTATCACTTATTCAGGGGCAAACATGCTCAGAACAAAGAAATGATGAATTGTACTGTAGTTCTTGTAGTTAAAGATTACGTTTAAAATTGATCAACACCTGGGATGTTGCCAACTAGCAGGGTTGATGAGACATTGAATTGCCATATTGCTTTTCCCTCTTATTGACATGTTAAGAATATATCTTTAACAATAGAATTTAATATTTGTGCTTTCATGTAGTAAGAGACAGGATCAGATCACTAACCGGTGATGAAGGCGTTATGTGGTCGTTGACGTCATGCTAAATGTTGGTGTAGTGCCAAATAAGAAGATACAGAACAATATTCCTAAGCTAGACATTATGGTACAATGGAAATTTGAGGATTCTTGCCTATCATACACGTTTGTAGCCTATATCATGCTGCAAAATTCCATAAACATTTGGTCCAAAATATTTTCTTTTGTTATATTGTTCCTGCCGAAGCGTGGATGTAGGTGGATGTGGGCGCCTTGGCCGCCACCAAGGATGTAGGGGTCGCGCCCCAAGCTGTGAGTACGTGGTAGGTGCACCAAAACTGACGAGGACACTGGAGCCGTACTGCAACATGAGTGTTTTTCATAATTTACTTAGGTATGTGAAGTCTATTTAATGTTCACATATATGCTGAAATTTTGACATTGAAGAACCAGCAATGAAGTTGTATGAAATTTGTTGCAAGAGTTATACATTCTTTTTAGTACTGACTAATTCCCATGAGTACCAATGGTGAAATTTTCAGACCTATGTACTAGATGATATTTTCATTGTTGGCAATCTTCATCAACCTATCTAGGGGGACATTGCGGTACTAATTGCTGCACGAGTGTTCTCAGCACCGGCTAGCAAGAAGAGAGTATGATTGTTCAATGCTCACTGTTGTAAGCTTGGTTCACGAGGAGTTTCTCATTGTTGTACATGTAGGGTGTGGATAATATAAATAAAATCTATTTGTTCATTCTTCTACTGTACCTCCGATTCGCCCCCCACGGTTCAGTAGGTTCAGTTTTGTGCTTAAGTATTAGGAAGCCGTCATCTTCTAAAACATATTGTTACCTACTCAAACATATCTTCTTCCTATGTGTTCTGATAAATTATTTGTAAAAATACGCATAAAATATAAGCTGTAGAACCTGCATTAGACCGTGCTCATTTCCTCTCCATTTTTCTAAAGAAATAATAATTCCAGATTCCTACGCATTCACAATTATGACTTAGTGTGCTATTACATTTCCTGGAATCAGATGCTATATTTTCTTTGGGAATTTATTGACACAGTTCCTTAGAATAGTTGTATATTCGAAATGGACAAACTGCTTGATGTAATTCTATCATCCATTCTGATTTTGAGTCAAATATACATGTTATAAAATGCCTTCCAGGTCAACCACATAGGCATTCTTTTAAGAACCGGGAGGAATTCGTTTGTCAATAAAATTAAATTTTTCTCAGGGATGTTGTCTTATTTCTCCAGTAAGCAAATAAAGAGTGTGGTGAACTTAACACCTTTCTATCTTTATTTGTTGTGTTTCTTATTCATAGCGTGTTTTCCCCTTTTATACATTTAGCGGTGGTGAACTTAGACTTTGTTTAAGGGGAGCCATTCTGTTTCCTTGAACTTAACAACTCTCTATGTCCTTATTTATCCACAAAGCTTTCAGATGATACTCACACCTCTGACTCCTTGGCCTGATCCTAACCCCATTCCTCCTCACATATGGCTTGGGTTTTCGGATAGCCTAGACACATGGAGACAATTTCGAGATCTGATTCTCTCTCTCCCTCCCTCCCTCCCTCCCTCCCTCCCTCTCTTTTAGTTGCTAATAGAATAATGAACAATCGGTAAGACTAATATTATAGACCTCCTTCTCCTCAATCCTACTATGTATTATTCGACTTTTGTGCTACTACAGAAAAAAATGTTGTAAACTTGTGAGTTGTGAGAAATATTCTCTAGGCAAGTTTTAGCCTGCTTATTCACAATAGATGATGCATGTCAATCACCCTTTCACCCTTATATTTGATGTTAATGTCTTAGTGTATGTACAATTGGGGTTTTTCTCCGGTTGGTATTTGTATAGGAGTTGGTCGCTTCCTTTTTACATCATAGTTCATAGTACAACACACACATTTCCTTTTGAGTCTTATGTGAAATTCATTTTGAGCCGATACACCAAATCTGAAGTTAAATAATTCTAATAAAACTTAAAAGTTATTATAAATATATAAATAAGTGCCAATAAATTTTTAATCAATAAATGTTATCAAAGATTGATGTATCTACCTCTCCCAAGATTGGTAGGAGTAGCATGTTCTAGAAGATGTGTTTTGCTGCAGCAGTTTCTAAATGGTAAATTGTATGGTTTCAAGTGCCCAAATTCATATGCAATAGTTTGCTAGCCAATTGCACATTGCAATTAAGTTTCTGGTTGTAACATCTTAGAACATTTGTTTAAAGGGAACAAAATCATCCATGTGTTTATTTTAATTAATGGAGATAATAGCAATGCACACGCTTTCGCGAGACAATCGATCTAAAGCATAAAGTAAAAAATACATTCAAGTGTTATTATCATTTGTAATGCAGCGCACAATAAAGAGGTCAATGTTTGTGTACCATCTGTATTTTCTGCATCAGATATGATAACCCTTTTGTGTATAGGGTAGAATTACATTTTTTTATCAAAATACATTGCAAGCGAAGTAGGTTAAAATTATTTTGGCTATATTTTCCATCTATAAATTTTAAATGCAACCAATACAAATTTTAAAAGCCCGTGGCAACGCACGGGCAGTCTACTAGTTGTTTAGGTGTGGGAGTTGCATTTGTTCGACATACCTACAAAGACAAAAGAAACAAGGATGATATCACTTAGATGTGAAATAGTTGTTAAATCTATGAGACTTGACATACCCAAAAAATTAATAAGAGCCGAGTGGATGGAAAATTTCCTCACATTTTTTAAAGATCCAAAATCTCCATACGTCATGTGAAAATTGCTCGAAATTCGTAGGTAATTTTCCGAATAGAGTAAGGTATTGTAAAAGTCTGCATTATTATTGATATAGCAAAAAGTGACCCCTTACACGATTTAACCCGACGACCGCAAGCCATTATTGCTAGACTCACACAGAAATCAAATCACCAAACAGCAAACCCGATAAACAAACTAAACTCTATGGAGATCTCGGCTTAGAAGCCGTGGACCTTGATGCACTCGGTCTTGGCGAGGCCGGCCTTGGCGAGGAAGCCGGCGACGCGCTTGCGGTGGTCGCCCTGCAGCTGGATGACGTTGCCGAGCTCCTTGTCCTCGACGACGGTGCCGTTGCAGCAGAGCTCCCGCTTGAGGTCCCGCATCACCTTGGCGTAGTTGTAGCTGGCGCTGAGCCCCTGCACCGTGGTCAGGGTCTTCTTGCCATTGCGCTGCTGCACGCGGAGGTGCACGTAGGCGTCGTCGACCCCGGCGCCGCCCCCGGCAGCGTCGTCGGCGCGCGCGTCGGCGAACGGGTCGAACGAGGAGGGCGGGAGCGCGTCGTTGTCGGCGCACAGGTCGAGGGCAGCGCCTGCGGGCATGAACCCCTGGTCAGCTTCCGCCGGTGGCGCAACGAGGTACCTGTCCTTGCCCTTGGACTTGCCGCTCTTCCTCACCAGCACCGCCTTGCTGGCCGCGGCCTTCTTGTTCTTGGTCTTCTTGGTGTCCTCCTCCTCGTCGGAGGACGAGGCGCCGCCCGCGGCCCACCTGTCCGAGGCGAACGGCGGCGGTGGCGACACCTTGACGCGCTGCTCCAACTCCGACGGGGTCACGTCGGTGTTGCCCTTGATCGACGAAGACGACGACACGGCGGCGGTTTGGGGGCTCTGGCGCTCGAGATCGGTTGAGGCTTGGTGTTCGTTTTTCTCTGCATATGATGCTAGGGGAGGCCCCGGCGGGGTATTTATGGGTGGATTGGTGGAATCGATCGAGGGGAGTTCGTGCAGGACACGGGAGCGGAGGCCGAGTCGGTTGGGTTGGCGTACTGGTGCAGGACACGTCTCACGGTCGATCTTGGCCGTCCAGTGGTGCGTGTTGCAGACGGCGCTGATCGTGCCAGCTGGGGAAGGAACGAAACTTGGCACCCACGCAACGCATGGCACGGTTTCTCTCCTCCCTCTCTCCCGAATAGTTCCTATTTCTAAGGAAGCGCGTGAACCGAGGCAGGCAGAAGAAACATTGCAGGCCAAGGAAGTTGACTCTGCTGGATATGTATGCAGACTCTTTCTTTTCTTGGCCTAATAGCTGTACTCTCGTATTCTGCTACAAGTAAGCTTATATATAATCCCTTTATTTCAAAATAAGTGTCTCAATGTTTGTAAAAAAAGGAATAATAAATAACGGCAAATCAATACAGTGCTCTATGAAGATTCATGCCATTGTACATGCATGAACTTAATAATCCTTTTCGCATGCACCAGCGGACGTCATCTATGCAATGTCTACGTTTCAGCTAAATGTTCGCATCATAAAAAAGTAATTTTCTGCCGTTAAGTTATCGGGAGGTAAAATTTGTCTACATTCAAGTTTTGAATTTGCAGGTCAGTATGTCACTGATAAATTGTTGCACCCAAATTCAAGTTTTGAATTTGCAGGTCAGTATGTCATTGATAAATTATTGCACCCAAGGTTTACCCCAATTTGAGCTTTAATATATTCCGGTGTGAGTACAAATTACCGAAGCTATATGTACAATAAAATTTTTGTCCCTGTCATGCACTCGAATAATATTTCTTACTTGTTTATTATTGAGAAAAATTCACTACAAGACCTATTACTTGTGCTGGTGCCCACTTTAGTCCCCGTGATTACAAATACCCAAAATACAGTCACCAAACTTTCACTTGGGGGTCATCTACGATCCATTATACGGTTTTATGTACGTATGTTGTGACGCCCCCGATTTAATCGTACATTAATCATGCACGCAAACGTGTACGATCAAGATCAGGGACTCACGGGAAGATATCACAACACAACTCTAAAACATAAATAAGTCATACAAGCATCATAATACAAGCCAGGGGTCTCGAGGGCTCGAATACAAGTGCTCGATCATAGACGAGTCAGCGGAAGCAACAATATCTGAGTACAGACATAAGTTAAACAAGTATGCCTTAAGAAGGCTAGCACAAACCGGGATATGAGATCGAAGAGGCGCAGGCCTCCTGCCTCGATCCTCCTAACTACTCCTGGTCATCGCTGGCTGCACGAGTAGTAGGCACCTCCAAAGTAGTAGGAGTCATCGTCAAGGTGGCGATGGCTCCGGGCTCCATCGTCTGGTTGCAGCAATCGGTAAAGAAAGGGAAAAAGGGGAACAAGGCAACCGTGAGTACTCATCCAAAGTACTCGCAAGCAAGGAGCTACACTACATATGCATGGGTATATGTGTAAAGGGCATATCGATGGACTGAATTGCGAATGCCGAATAAGAGGGGATGGCTAATCCGTCAAGACTACGCTTCGCAGCCTCCATCCCGCAAAGATGTAGAAGAGAGTAGATCAAGTCCTCCAAATAGCATCGATAGCATAATCCTACCCGCGATCCTCTCCTCGTAGCCCTGTTAGAGAGCGACCACCGGGTTGTATCCGCACTTGAAGGGTGTGTTTTATTAAGTATCCGGTTCTAGTTGTCATAAGGTCAAGGTACAACTCCAAGTCGCCCTGTTATCAAGATCACGGCTATTCAATAGATTAACTTCACTGCAGGGTGCACCACATAACCCAACACGCTTGATCCCATTTGGCCGACACACTTTTCGGGTCATGCCCGCCGCGAAGATCAACACGCCGCAGCCCGACCTAGGCCAACAGAGCGGTCAAGACGCCGGTCTAAACCTAAGCGCCAAGGGTCCGGGCCCATCGCCTTAGCACACCCGCACGCTATAACGCGCCGAAGCGCACCTAGCAACCTCCATTACAAAGGAAGTCACGCTACGCGGTCCAATCTGGCGCGCCGCCGGGCCGACATCACGAAGGCTTCGATCGATACCACGACGCCGAGTGCCCATATCTTTCCCACGAGTTGGTTAGTGCGATAGACCAAATGGCCGACTCAGATCAAATACCAAGAACTCGTTAAGCGTGTTAAGTATCCGCGAACGCTGAACAGGCCAGCCCACCTCTCACCCAGTAGTCTCAACTCTGCCTGCTGCCTCCGCCACAAAGATCCATCCAGAGGGTCGGGACAAAGGTCCTTTCAGCCCCAATCCGTGAATCACTCGTGGGTACTCCTCGAGCCGACCCGACTTTTAGTCACCACATGTATCATGTATAAAGTATATAGGATATACCCGTGATCACCTCCCTAGTGATCACGGCCCGATAGTATAGCATGGCAGACGGACAAGAATGTAGGGCCACTGATGAAACACTAGCATCCTATACTAGACATGTAGGATTGCGTAAAGGTAACAACAAGAGTAACAAGGACAAAGCTATGCATCGTGATAGGATAAACGGAAAGCAAGAATATGCTACACTACTCTAATGCGAGCAAGATAGAGGAGAGTAGGCGATATCCGTGATCAAGGGGGCTTGCCTGGTTGCTCGGCAAGAGAGAGGGTCGCCAACTCCGTAGTCGAACTTGGCAGCAGCAGCGCCGGTCTCGGTGTCTAGCGGAAGAAGAGGCGGAAGAAACAATGAATATTTACAAACAGATGCATGACGATGCATGACAAAGCAAAGCGTGATGCTAGGCGTGCCCTAACGCGTATGTGATGATACCGGTGAAGAGGGAAACATCCGAAAAGTATCCCCGACGCTTTAGCTGTTTTCAAGAGGAGCCGAGGGGGAAAGTTGCGAGTTCGATAGGTTAGGGGGTGTGGCGACGAACGGGTTATGATCCGAATCGCCTCGTCGCTCGAGCAACTTTCATGTACAAAGTTTTTCCATCCGAGCTACGGTTTATTTTATATTAATTTTAAAAGATTTAAATCAATTTTAGGATTTATTTATATTCCCAATTTAAATCAAGAATACTTTTGTCACATAGTGCAGTGCCACCACAGCAGTATTACAGGTGGGGTCAGTCAAAGTCAATAGTCCAGCCAGCAGTTGACTAGGTCAACGTTGATTAGGTCAATGTTGACTAGGTCAACGCTGACTTGTCAAACTGGGTGGTGGGACCCAATTGTCATAGAGTAGTGTAAATTAACAGCTTAATTAATTTAATGATTAGGTGGGGGCCACATGCCATTGACTTAGATATTTTTAAATGTGCTTTTATATGAAAGGGACCACATGTCATTTTCAGTTATTCAACTAAACATTTTTATTAGGTTCTAATTAGGTGGTTAGGGATGGTTAAACTGGCGGGCCCACATGTCGCTGGGTCAACCCATCGTTAGAACGCAGGTGCTGCAAGGCGTGCGTCTGCTCGGTGAGTTCAGAGAACGGCGGCGCTGCAATGAGCCGACGGCTCCAATGACCAAAAGGCAGCCCCGGTGCCAAATGGATAAGCACGAGGCGCAAAGATCGAGACCCGCCGTCAGTAGCTAGAGCGGTTGAAACAGCGTCGGGGGCGATTTAAGGCGGCGATTACGACGAGTTAGCGGCAAACGGTGCCGGAGGGCACGCGAGGAGGGGGAAAAGGCCACGGAGGCCCGGAGGCTCACAATGAAGCGGCAGGATGCGTGATGGAGCCGGAGGAGGTCGGGTCGAGCGATCGATGACGAGGTTAAGGGCGGCGTCTCGACGGTGTCGGAGAAGAGGGCGCCGGTCGATGAGGGCCTCCGCGAGGAGAGCAAGGCGAGGGAGGCCGGATCCGCGACATGGCCCTGTGATCCGCCCCTCTCCGGCAAGGAGGCGGCTTACGGCGGTTCTCCGGGCGCGGGCGTGGTCGGGCTCAGTGGGCGAGGCGCCGCGGGGAGGGCTCAGCGCGGAGTGGCGGCGGAGGTGGGTGCAAGGGAGGTGAGGCGAGCTTGGGGTGGTCCGCGAGGCGAGATAGTCGATCGGGGGGGAAGCGAGCTGGCGGCGACGGGTCGAGGCGGAGGCGCCCAGCGGCGACGGCGGGGTCGGGCGCTGGTTGCCTCGATCCAGATCCACTCGGGCGGGTGGGAGACGAGGTGGATCGAACGAGGAGTGGGGGTTACGGGCGACGGGGTTAGGGTTTGAGGGTTATGGGCGCTGCCGGGCCGGCCTGGCTAGCCTAGTGGCTACCGGGCCGAGGCCTGGGGCTTTTTCCTTTCTTTCTTTTTGTTCTGCTTTTTTTCTTCTTTTTTTTTATTTTTATTTTTCTACTCTGTTTTATTTTACTTATATAATAGTTTATAGTTCTACAAAAAGTGAAACCCATAGCTAAAATAGAGTTACAATTATAACTACTGCCACGAAAGGTTTTATCCCTGAACAAAATAGTTTAGTATTTTATAAAACCCAAAATGCATTTATTTAATTGCTTTTACCCACTGTTTTAATCATTTTAGGTATTAAAACATTTTATAAAAGTGGGGTTTATTCACCATAATTAACTTTGCATTATTTGGCACAACTCAACATTTTAGTTTTAAAGTTTGAAAATTTTTACCGTTTGATTTGATTTTGAATTTGAATTTGAATCAGTTTTGAACTAACGCGAGATTAGCAACAGTAGCCTAGGTGACGTGGCATCATTAGCAGAGGTTTACTACAACTTGATTATCCGGGCCACATATGTATCGAGCTGTCGCTAGTCAATCGATGCCAAGTGTGCATTGATCGCCACATGTGCCCAGCCGCCGAATACACACGCACGCTGGTTTTTTTTTTGCAAACTGCGAGAACAAAAGATCTGCCCCCTCCCCACTGGTAGCGCACCTGGTCGGATCGAGCCACACCCGCCCGACCGAGCCCACGCTGCCCTCTCCCAACCCGAGCTCAAGAACTCCGTCAGAGCCGCCGCCCGCCGCTGCCGCCGCTGCTCTCCTCTACCCGCCGCCGCAGCCATTGCCGCCGCCTCTCTCCTCATGTCATCTTCGAGCTCTATTCGATCTGGGCTACGTGGCTACCCATTGTAGTTCCATTGATCCCGTGCCCGGATTGTGGCGAGCAGGTCAAGTTTGACCGCTCTGGCACCGACGAGCACGAGGGGTGGGTCTTCTACAGGTGCACCAAACACCAGGTCAAGTTCCTCTACCTTCTATTGGTTGGTGATCTGTACATGCTCCATATTGCCACTCGTTCTACATTAGATTGATCTATAAGACTACATTAGCGTTTTGGGTCAGATTAGGTAATTGGTTGGTGCTGCTGAATATGTTGTGTTTACTCTGCTTTATAGTTAACTTAATATGTTCTAATAGTTAACTGAACTTTTTCAGCTTAACTAAATATGTTGTGTTTCCTCCGTTTTATAGGTCACCTGTGATTTCGGCATTGGGAGTGTTGGAGAACACAGTAATTTCAAAAAAATTCCTACGCACACGCAAGATCAATCTAGGTGATGCATAGCAACGAGAGGGGAGAGTGTAGTCCACGTACCCACGTAGACCGGAAGAGGAAGCGTTATATCAACGCTGTTGATGTAGTCGACGCCTTCACGATCCGACCGATCCTAGCACCGAACGACGACACCTTCGTGTTCAGCACACGCTCAGCTCAATGACATCCCTCGCATTTTGATCCACTTGAGGCCGAGGGAGATTTATGTCAGCACGACGGCGTGGCGATGGTGATGATGAAGTTACCGGCGCAGGGCTTCGCCTAAGCACTACGACGATATGACCGCACACGGCTAAGACAAATCTTGAGTGCCTTTGGGGTGCCCCCTGGCCACGTATATAAAGGAGGGAAGGGAAGAGGTGGACGGCCCAAGGGGGCGCTAGTGGGGAATCCTACTAGGACTCCCTAGTCCAAGTAGGATTCCTCCTCTTCCTATTCGGAGTAGGAGAGAAGGAAGAGAGGAGAGGGAGAAGGAAGGGGGCGCGCCTCAACCTTGCCCAATTCGGTTTGGGCAGGGGGAGGCGACACCACCTCTTGGCCTTCTCCCTCTCTCCACTAAATCCCAATAAGGCCCATTACTTCTCCGCGAATTCTCGTAACTCTCCTGTGCTTAAAATACCCAATCACTCGAACCTTTCCGATGTCCGAATATAGCCTTCCAATATATTGATCTTTACGCCTCGACCATTTCGAGACTCCTCGTCATGTCCGCTATCTCATCCGGACTCAACAACCTTCGTACATCAAATCACATAACTCGTAATACAAATCGCCATTGAACGTTAAGCGTAGCGGACCCTACAGGTTCGAGAACTATGTAGACATGACCGAGACACATCTCCGGTCAATAACCAATAGCGGAACCTGGATGCTCATATTGGCTCCTACATATTCTACGAAGATCTATATCGGTCAAACCGCATAACAACATACGTTGTTCCCTTTGTCATCGGTATGTTACTTGCCCGAGATTCGATCGTCGGTATCCTCATACCTAGTTCAATTTCGTTAGTGGCAGTTCTCTTTACTCATTCCGTAATGCATCATCCCGTGACTAACTCATTAGTTACATTGCTTGCAAGGCTAATAGTGATGTGCATTACCGAGAGGTCCCAGAGATACCTCTCCAAACACGGAGTGACAAATCCTAATCTCGACTTTCATGTACAAAGTTTTTCCATCCGAGCTACGGTTTATTTTATATTAATTTTAAAAGATTTAAATCAATTTTAGGATTTATTTATATTCCCAATTTAAATCAGTAAATACTTTTGTCACATAGTGCAGTGCCAGCCACAGTGTATTACAGGTGGGGTCAGGTCAAAGTCAATAGTCCAGTCAGCAGTTGACTAGGTCAACGTTGACTAGGTCAATGTTGACTAGGTCAACGTTGACTTGTCAAACTGGCTGGTGGGACCCAGCTGTCATAGAGTAGTGTAAATTAACAGTTTAATTAATTTAACAGATTAGGTGGGGGGGCCACATGCCATTGACTTAGATATTTTTAAACAGGCTTTTATATGAAAGGGACCACATGTCATTTTCAGTTATTCAACTAAACATTTTTATTAGGTTCTAATTAGGTGGTTAGGGATGGTTAAACTGGGCGGGCCCACATGTCGATGGGTCAACCTTTGTTAGAACGCGTGTCTTGTGGCGTGCGTGCCGTCGGTGAGTTCGAGAGAACGGCGGCAGCAAGCGAGCCGGCAGCTCCAGCGACCAAAAGGCAGCCGGTGCCAAATGGATAAGCACGAGGCGCCATCGAGACCTGCTTCGTCAGTAGCTAGGGCGGGTGAAACAGCGTCGGGGCGGCGGAAGGCGGCGACTTCTGACGACTAGCGGCAAGCGGTCTTTGGAGGGCACGCGGAGGAGGAAAAGGCCACGGAGGCCCGGAGGCTCACGGCGAAGCGGCGGGATGCGTGATGGAGCGGAGGAGGTCGGGTCGGCGGATCGATAGCGAGGTTAGCGGCGGCGTCCGGCGGTGTCGGAGAAGAGGGCCGGTCGATGAGGGCCTCCGGCGAGAAACAAGGCGAGGAGGCGGATCCGCGACATGGCCCGAGATCCGTCCCTCTCCGACAAGGAGGCGGCTTAGCGGCGGTTCCCGGCGGCGTGGTCGGCGTTCGTGTCTGCGCGGCGCCGCGAGGAGGGCTGGCGCGGAGTGGCGGCGGAGGTGGGTGCAAGGAGGTGAGGCGAGCTTGGGGTGGTCCGTGAGCGAGATAGTCGGCCGGGGCGAGGCAGCGGCACGGGTCGAGGCGGGCGCTCAGGCGAGCGCGCAGGCGGGGTCGAGGCGTCGGTTGCCCCGATCCAGATCCACTCGGGCGGGGTGGGAGACGAGGTGGATCGAGCGAGGAGTGGGGGTTCTGGCGGCGTGGGTTAGGGTTTGGAGGGTTATGGGGCGCCGGGCCGGGCCAGCTAGCCTAGTGGCCAGGTGGGCCGAGGCCGGGGGCTTTTTCCTTTCTTTCTTTTTGTTCATTTTCTTTTCTTCTTTTTATTTTTATTTTTATTTTTCTACTCTGTTTTATTTTACTTATATAATAGTTTATAGTTCTACAAAAGTGAAACCCATAGCTAAAATAGAGTTACAATTATAACTACTGCCACGAAAGGTTTTATCCTGAACAAAATAGTTTAGTATTTTATAAAACCCAAAATGCATTTATTTAATTGCTTTACCCACTGTTTTAATCATTTTAGGGTATTAAAACATTTTATAAAAGTGGGGTTTATTCACCATAATTAACTTTGCATTATTTGGCACAACTCGAACATTTTAGTTTTAAAGTTTGAAAATTTTTACCGTTTGATTTGATTTTGAATTTGAATTTGAATCAGTTTTGAACTAACGCGAGATTAGCAACAGTAGCCTAGGTGACGTGGCATCATTAGCAGAGGTTTACTACAACTTGATTATCCGGGCGTCACATATGTACTGAGCTGTCGCTAGTCAACTGATGCCAAGTGTGCATTGACTGCCACATGTGCCCAGCTCGCTCGAATACACACGCACGCGGGTTTTTTTTTTTTGCAAAACTGCGAGAACAAAAGATCTGCCCCCCCTCCCCACCTGGTAGCGCACCTGGTCGGATCGAGCCACACCCGCTCCGACCGAGCCCACGCTGCCCTCTCCCAACCCGAGCTCGCAAACTCCGTCGTAGCCGCCGCCCTCTGCCGCGTCGCCGCCGCTGCCCTCTCTACCCCGCCGCAGCCATTGCCGCCGCCCTCTCTCCTCATGTCATCTTCGAGCTCTATTCGATCTGGGCTACGTGGCCACTCCATTGTAGTTCCATTGATCCCGTGCCCGGATTGTGGCGAGCAGGTCAAGTTTGACCGCTCTGGCACCGACGAGCACGAGGGGTGGGTCTTCTACAGGTGCACCAAACACCAGGTCAAGTTCCTCTACCTTCTATTGGTTGGTGATCTGTACATGCTCCATATTGCCACTCGTTCTACATTAGATTGATCTATAAGACTACATTAGCGTTTTGGGTCAGATTAGGGTAATTGGTTGGTGCTGCTGAATATGTTGTGTTTACTCTGTTTTATAGTTAACTTAATATGCCCTAATAGTTAACTGAACTTTTTCAGTTAACTAAATATGTTGTGTTTCCTCTGTTTTATAGGTCACCTGTGATTTCTGGCATTGGGAGTGTTGGAGAACACAGTAATTTCAAAAAAATTCCTACGCACACGCAAGATCAATCTAGGTGATGCATAGCAACGAGAGGGGAGAGTGTAGTCCACGTACCCACGTAGACCGGAAGAGGAAGCGTTATATCAACGCGGTTGATGTAGTCGTACGTCTTCACGATCCGACCGATCCTAGCACCGAACGTACGACACCTTCGTGTTCAGCACACGTTCAGCTCAATGACATCCCTCGTACTCTTGATCCACTTGAGGCCGAGGGAGATTTATGTCAGCACGACGGCGTGGCGATGGTGATGATGAAGTTACCGGCGCAGGGCTTCGCCTAAGCACTACGACGATATGACCGCACACGGCTAAGACAAATCTTGAGTGCCTTTGGGGTGCCCCCTGGCCACGTATATAAAGGAGGGGAGGGAAGAGGTGGACGGCCCAAGGGGGGGGCGCCAGGTGTGGGGAATCCTACTAGGACTCCCTAGTCCAAGTAGGATTCCCCTCCTCTTTCCTATTCGGAGTAGGAGAGAAGGAAAGAGAGGGAGAGGGAGAAGGAAAGGGGGGCCGCGCCCCCAACCTTGCCCAATTCGGTTTGGGCAGGGGGGAGGCGCACACCACCTCTTGGCCTTCTCCCCTCTCTCCACTAAATCCCAATAAGGCCCATTACTTCTCCCGGCGAATTCTCGTAACTCTCCGGTACTTCGAAAAATACCCGAATCACTCGGAACCTTTCCGATGTCCGAATATAGCCTTCCAATATATTGATCTTTACGTCTCGACCATTTCGAGACTCCTCGTCATGTCCGTCATCTCATCCGGGACTCCGAACAACCTTCGGTACATCAAATCACATAACTCGTAATACAAATCGTCATTGAACGTTAAGCGTGCGGACCCTACAGGTTCGAGAACTATGTAGACATGACCGAGACACATCTCCGGTCAATAACCAATAGCGGAACCTGGATGCTCATATTGGCTCCTACATATTCTACGAAGATCTATATCGGTCAAACCGCATAACAACATACGTTGTTCCCTTTGTCATCGGTATGTTACTTGCCCGAGATTCGATCGTCGGTATCCTCATACCTAGTTCAATTTCGTTAGTGGCAGTTCTCTTTACTCATTCCGTAATGCATCATCCCGTGACTAACTCATTAGTTACATTGCTTGCAAGGCTAATAGTGATGTGCATTACCGAGAGGTCCCAGAGATACCTCTCCGAAACACGGAGTGACAAATCCTAATCTCGATCTATGCCGACACAACAAACACCATCGGAGACACCTGTAGAGCATCTTTATAATCACCCATTTACGTTGTGACGTTTGTTAGCACACTAAGTGTTCCTCCGGTATTCGGGAGTTGCATAATTTCATAGTCATAGGAACATGTATAAGTTATGAAGAAAGCAATAGCAACAAACTAAACGATCATAGTGCTAAGCTAACAGATGGGTCTTGTCCATCACATCATTCTCCTAATGATGTGATCCAGTTCATGAAATGACAACCCATGTCTATGGTTAGGAAACATAACCATCTTCGATAAACGAGCTAGTCAAGTAGAGGCATACTAGGGACACTTATGTTTTGTCTATGTATTCACACACGTACTAAGTTTCCGTCTAATACAATTCTAGCATGAATAATAAACATTTATCATGAAATAAGGAAATGAATAATAACTTTATTATTGCCTCTAGGGCATATTTCCTTCAGTCTCCCACTTGCACTAGAGTCCATAATCTAGATCACATCACCATGTGATTAACACAAATAGTTCACATCACCATGTGATTAACACCCATAGTTCACATCGCTATGTGCCAACACCCAAAGGGTTTACTAGAGTCAATAATCTAGTTCACATCTCTATGTGATTAACACCCAAAGAGTACTTAGGTGTGATCATGTTTTGCTTGTGAGAGAAATTTAAGTCTACGGGTCTACCACATTCAGATCCGTAAGTATCTTGCAAATTTCTATGTCTACAATGCTCTGCACTGAGCTACTCTAGCTAATTGCCCCCACTTTCAATATGTATCCATATTGAGACGTAGAGTCATCTGGATCGGTGTAAAAGCTTGCATCGACGTAACTCTTTACGATGAACTCTTTGTCACCTCCATAACCGAGAAATATTTCCTTAGTCTTCTAAGGATAATTTTGACCGTTGTCCTCTGATCTCTCCTAGATCACAATTGTACTCCCTTGCCAAACTCATAGCAAGGTACACAATAGGTCTGGTACACATCATAACATACTTTATAGAACCTATGACTGAGGCACAGGGAATGATTTTTCATTCTCTTTCTATTTTCTGCCGTGGTCGGGTTTTGAGTCTTTACTCAACTTCACACCCTGCAACACAGGCACAAACTCTTTCTTTGACTGTTCCATTTTGAACTACTTCAAAATCCTGTCAAGGTATGTACTCATTAAAAATCTTATCAAGCGTCTTCATCTATCTCTATAGATCTTGATGCCCAATATGTAAGGAGCTTACCGAAGTATTTCTTTGAAAAACTCATTTCAAACTCTCCTTTATGCTTTCCAGAAAATTCTACATCATTTCTGATCAACAATATGTCATTCACATATACTTATCAGACAGGCTGTAGTGCTCCCACTCACTTTCTTGTAAATACAGGCTTCACCGCAAGTCTGTATAAAACTATATGCTTTGATCAACTCATCAAAGCGTATATTCTAACTCCAAGATGCTTGCACCAGTCCATAGATGGATCGCTGGAGCTTGCACACTTTGTTAGCACCTTTAGGATTGACAAAACCTTCTGGTTGCATCACATACAACCCTTTTTTAATAAATCCATCAAGGAATGTAGTTTTGATATCCATTTGCAATATTTCATAAAATGCGGCAATTGCTAACATGATTCGGACAGACTTAAGCATCAATACGTGTGAGAAAATCTCATCGTAGTCAACACCTTGGACTTGTCGAAAACTTTTTTGCGACAATTCGAGCTTTGTAGATAGTAACACTACCATCAGCATCTGTCTTCTTCTTGAACATCCATTTATTCTCAATGGCTTGCCGATCATCGGGCAAGTCCACCAAAGTCCATACTTTGTTCTCATACATGGATCCCACTCAGATTTCATGGCCTCAAGCCATTTTGCGGAATCTGGGCTCATCATCGCTTCCTCATAGTTCGTAGGTTTGTCATAGTCTAGTAACATGACTTCCAAAACCGGATTACCGTACCACTCTGGTGCGGACCGTACTCTGGTTGACCTACGAGGTTCAGTAGTAACTTGATCTGAAGTTTTATTATCATCATCATTAGCTTCCTCACTAATTGATGTAGGAATCACTAGACTGGTTCCTGTGATGAACTACTTTCCAATTCGGGAGAAGGTACAATTACCTCATCAAGTTCTACTTTCCTCCCACTCACTTCTTTCGAGAGAAACTCCTTCTCTAGAAAGGATCCATTCTTAGCAACGAATATCTTGCCTTCGGATCTGTGATAGAAGGTGTACCCAACAGTCTCCTTTGGGTATCCTATGAAGACACATTTCTCCGATTTGGGTTCGAGCTTATCATGTTGAAGCTTTTTCACATAACCATCGCAACCCCAAACTTTAAGAAACGACAGCTTAGGTTTCTTGCGAAACCACTGTTCATACGGTGTCATCTCATCGGATTTAGATGGTGCCCCTTTTTAACGTGAATGCAGTTGTCTCTAATGCACAACCCCAAAAACGGTAGTGGTAAATCTGTAAGAGACATCGTTGATCGCACCTTATCTAATAAAGTACGGTTACGATGTTCGGACACACCATTACGCTGTGGTGTTCTAGATGGCATGAGTTGTGAAACTATTCCACATTGTTTTAAATGAAGGCCAAACTCGTAACTCAAATATTTGCCTCTACGATCAGATCGTAGAAACTTTATTTTCTTGTTACGATGATTCTCCACTTCACTCTGAAAATCTTTGAACTTTTCAACTGTTTCAGACTTGTGTTTCATTAAGGAGATATACCCATATCTGCTCAAATCATCTGTGAAGGTCAGAAAATAACGATACCCACAGCAAGCCTTAACACTCATCGGACCGCATACATCGGTATGTATTATTTCCAATAAGTCAGTAGCTTGCTCCATTGTTCTGGAGAACGGAGTTTTTGTAATCTTGCCCATGAGGCATGGTTCGCAAGCATCAAATGATTCATAATCAAGTGATTCCAAAAGCACATCAGCATGGAGTTTCTTCATGCGCTTTACACCAATATGACCTAAACGGCAGTGCCACAAATAAGTTGCACTATCATTATTAACTTTGCATCTTTTGGCTTCAATATTATGGGTATGTGTATCACTACAATTGAGATCCAACAAACTATTTTCATTGGGTGTATGACCATCGAAGGTTTTATTCATGTAAATAGAACAACAATTATTCTCTGACTTTAAATGAATAACCGTATTGCAATAAACATGATCAAATCATATTCATGCTTAACGCAAACACCAAATAACATTGATTTAGGTTCAACACTAATCCAGAAAGTAGAGGGAGTGTGCGATGATGATCATATCAATCTTGGAACCACTTCCAACACAAATCGTCACTTCACCCTTAACTAGTCTCTGTTCATTCTGCAACTCCCGTTTCGAGTTACTAATCTTAGCAACTGAACTTGTATCAAATACTGAGGGGTTGCTATAAACACTAGTAAAGTACACATCGATAACATGTATATCAAATATACCTTTGTTCACTTTGCCATCCTTCTTAGCCGCCAAATACTTGGGGCAGTTCCGCTTCCAGTGACCAGTCCCTTTGCAGTAGAAGCACTTAGTCTCAGGCTTAGGTACAAACTTGGGTTTCTTCACTTGAGTAGCAACTTGCTTTCTGTTCTTCTTGAAGTTCCCCTTCTTCCCTTTGCCCTTTTTCATTAAACTAGTGGTCTTGTCAACCATCAACACTTGATGCTTTTCTTGATTTCTACCTTCGCCGATTTTAGCATCGAGAAGAGCTTGGGAATTGTTTTCGTCATCCCTTGTGTATTATAGTTCATCATGAAGTTCTAGTAACTTGGTGATAGTGACTAGAGAACTTTAGTCAATTACTATCTTATCTGGAAGTTCAATTAATCATATTACTTATTAACTCCCACATAGATAGACATCCCTCTAGTCATCTAAATGATCATGTGATCCAAATCAACTAAACCATGTCTGATCATCCCGTGAGATGGAGTAGTCTTCAATGGTGAACATCTGTATGTTGATCATATCTACTATATGATTCACGCTCGACCTTTCGGTCTCAAGTGTTCCGAGGCCATATCTGCATATGATAGGCTCGTCAAGTTTAACCCGACTATTCTGCGTGTGCAAAATTGGCTTGCACCTGTTGTATTTGAACGTAGAACCTATCACACCCGATCATCACGTGGTGTCTCGGCACGACGAACTGTCGCAACGTTGCATACTCAGGTAGAACACTTATACCTTGAAATTTAGTGAGAGATCATCTTATAATGCTACTGCCGAACTAAGCAAAATAAGATGCATAAAGGATAAACATCACATGCAATCAAAATATGTGACATGATATGGCCATCATCATCTTGTGCTCATGATCTCCATCACCGAAGCATCATCATGATCTCCATCGTCACCGGCGTGGCACCTTGATCTCCATCGTAGCATCGTATTCGTCTCGCCAACTATTGTTTCTACGACTATCGCTACAACTTAGTGATAAAGTAAAAACAATTACATGGCGATTGCATTGCATACAATAAAGCGACAACCATATGGCTCCTGCCAGTTGCCGATAACTCTGTTACAAAACATGATCATGTCATACAATAAAATATAGCATCATGTCTTGACCATATCACATCACAACATGCCATGCAAAAACATGATCATACCAATGGGCCAAAGATCTAACTACGCTAGCATAGATCAGATATACTTTTAGGCTTACCACACGTCGTGGATCAATGTAAATCTTGATGGATATGAATATTAGACCTCTTCAAGGGGCATTCGATTCAACGGAGAATACGAGAGTAGAGATCAATGTGGTTTAAATGAAGGCCATCATGGTTGGTTGCCTTGTGGCCTTCGATGGACTTTGCAAGATTTTGGGGTTATAAAGGGGTCAGAAATGGGAAAACCCTAGGTTTTGAATGGGGTGGGACTTGGGAGAAGAAAGGAAAGTCCATGCTTAATTTTTCCAGGCCCATCATCATCGGTGGAACAATATCAATATCGAAAGGACCAATTCTAGGCCCGCCAGTTTTTTTTCACATGTCAATGGTAAGACTTCTACTGAGGGTCTATTTTAGGCCACTTGGTTGATGGTGTTCCGTAGAGGGTTGATAGTATTTCTTGTTTAAAATCATAAGGCTAAATAAGTTGATTTACGTTCATCTAGCTAGTATGTATTTTTACTATTGGTTGCTAATGATGATGCTTCTCCTTAGACATAGTTCCTAAAGATAAATTTGGAAAAATCAACACACTTTAAGGGAAAGATGGGTATTTTTGAAAATGAAGATTCTTGACATGCATTTAAATTTTATATTGATATTGTTTTGAGATATGAAGATGGTGATATTAGAGTCATGCTAGTTGAGTAGTTGTGAATTTGAGAGATACTTGTGTTAAAGTTTGTGATTCTCGTAACATGCACGTATGGTGAACCGTTATGTGATGAAGTCGGAGCATGATTTATTTATTGATTGTCTTCCTTATGAGTGGCGGTCGGGGACGAGCGATGGTCTTTTCCTACCAATCTATCCCCCTAGGAGCATGCGCGTAGTATTTCGTTTCGATAACTAATAGATTTTTGCAATAAGTATGTGAGTTCTTTATGACTAATGTTGAGTCCATGGATTATACGCACTCTCACCCACCATTGCTAGCCTCTCTAATACCGCGCACCTTTCGCTGGTATCATACACCCACCATATACCTTCTCAAAACAGCCACCATACCTACCTATCATGGCATTTCCATAGCCATTCCGAGATATATTTCCATGCAACTTTCTCCTGTTCCGTTTATTATGACACGCTCCATCATTGTTATATTGCTTAGCATGATCATGTAGTTGACATTGTATTGTGGCAAAGCCACCTTTCATCATTCATGCATGTCACTCTTGATTCATTGCATATCCCGGTACACCGCCGGAGGCATTCACATAGAGTCATATTTGTTCTAAGTATCGAGTTGTAATTCTTGAGTTGTAAGTAAAGAAAAGTGTGATGATCTTCATTATTAGAGCATTGTCCCATGTGAGGAAAGGATGATGGAGACTATGATTCCCCCATAAGTCGGGATGAGACTCCGGACGAAAAAATAAAAAGAGGCCAAAGAAGCCCAAATAAAAAAATAGGCCAAAGAAGCCCACCAAAAAAATGAGAGAAAAAGAGAGAAGGGACAATGTTACTATCCTTTTTCCACACTTGTGCTTCAAAGTAGCACCGTGATCTTCATGATAGAGAGTCTCCTATGTTGTCACTTTCATATACTAGTGGGAATTTTACATTATAGAACTTGGCTTGTATATTCCAATGATGGGCTTCCTCAAAATGCCCTAGGTCTTCGTGAGCAAGCGAGTTGGATGCACACCCACTTAGTTTCTTTTGTTGAGCTTTCATACACTTATAGCTCTAGTGCATCCGTAGCATGGCAATCCCTACTCACTCATATTGATATCTATTGATGGGCATCTCCATAGCCCGTTGATACGCCTAGTTGATGTGAGACTATCTTCTCCTTTTTTGTCTTGTCCACAACCACCATTCTATTCCACATACAGTGTTATGTCCATGGCTCATGCTCATGTATTGTGTGAAAATTTAAAAAGTTTGAGAACATCAAAAGTATGAAAAAATTGCTTGGCTTGTCATCGGGGTTGTGCATGATTTAAATATTTTGTGTGATGAAGATAGAGCATAGCCAGACTATATGATTTTGTAGGGATAACTTTCTTTGGCCATGTTATTTTGACAAGACATGATTGCTTTATTAGTATGCTTGAAGTATTATTATTTTTATGTCAGTATTAAACTTTTATTTTGAATCTTATGAGTCTGAACATTCATGCCACAATAAAGAAATTTACATTGAAAATTATGCTAGGTAGCATTCCACATCAAAACTTCTGTTTTTATCATTTACCTACTCGAGGACGAGCAGGAATTAAGCTTGGGGAAGCTTGATACGTCTCCAACGTATCTATAATTTTTGATTATTCCATGCTATTATATTACCTATTTTCAATGTTTAATGGGATTTAATATGCTCTTTTATATTATTTTTAGGACTAACCTATTAACCGAAGGCCCAGTGCAAATTGCTCCTTTTTTGCCTATTTCAGTGTTTCGTAGAAAAGGAATATCAAACGGAATCCAAATGGAATGAAACCTTCGCGAGGATCGTTTTTGCAACAAACGCAATCCAGGAGACTTGGAGTGGAAGTCAAGGAAGCAGTGAGGAAGCCACGAGGCAGGAGGGCGCGCCCAGCGGGGTAGGCGCGCACCCCACCCTCATGGGCCCCTCGCAGCTCCACCGACCTATTTCTTTCGCCTATATATACTCACATACCCTGAAAACATCCAGGGGAGCCACGAAACCACTTTTCCACCGCCGCAACCTTCTGTACAAGTGAGATCCCATCTTGGGGCCTTTTCCGGCGCTCCACCAGAGGGGAACCGATCACGGAGGGCTTCTACATCAACACAATAGCCTCTCCGATGATGTGTGAGTAGTTTATCACAGACCTTTGGGTCCATAGTTATTAGCTAGATGGCTTCTTTTCTCCCTTTGGATCTCAATACAAAGTTCTCCTTGATCTTCTTGGAGATCTATTCGATGTAATACTTTTTGCGGTGTGTTTGTCGAGATCCGATGAATTGTGGGTTTATGATCAAGATTATCTATGAACAATATTTGATTCTTCTCCAAATTCTTATATGCATGATTTGATATCTTTGCAAGTCTCTTCGAATTATCAGTTTGGTTTGGCCTACTAGATTGATCTTTCTTGCAATGGGAGAAGTGCTTAGCTTTGGGTTCAATCTTGCGGTGTCCTTTCCCAGTGACAGTAGGAGCAGCAAGGCACGTATTGTATTGTTGCCATCGAGGATAAAAAGATGGGGTTTATATCATATTGCTTGAGTATATCCCTCTACATCAGGTCATCTTGCTTAATGCGTTACTCTGTTCTTATGAACTTAATACTCTAGATGCATGCTGGATAGCGGTCGATCTGTGGAGTAATAATAGTAGATGCAGAATCGTTTCGGTCTACTTGATACGGACGTGATGCCTATGTTCATGATCATGCCTAGATATTCTCATAACTATGCGCTTTTCTATCAATTGCTCGGCAGTAATTTATTCACCCACCATAATATTTGCTATCATGAGAGAAGCCACTAGTGAAACCTATGGCCATGGGTCTATTTTACATCATATTCGTTTCCCGTGAACTAGCTATTTCTGTCGCTGTTTATTTTGCAATCTTTACTTTCCAATCTATATAAAAAAAATACCAAAAATATTTATCTTATTATCTTTATCAGATCTCACTTTTGCAAGTGGCCGTGAAGGGATTGACAACCCCTTTATCCCGTTGGTTGCAAGGTTCTTGATTGTTTGTGTAGGTACTAGGCGATTTGCATGTAGTCTCCTATTGGATTGATACCTTGGTTGTCAAAAACTGAGGGAAATACTTGCGCTACTTTGTTGTATCACCCTTTCCTCTTCAAGGGAAAACCAACGCATGCTCAAGAGGTAGCAGGACTCCAAACAAACTTCGGTCACCAAAACATATAACTCATAATACAAATCGACATCGAATGTTAGGCGTGCGGATCCTGCGGGTTCGAGAACTATGTAGACACGACAGAGACACTTTGGTTAATAACCAATAGCAGAACCTGGATGCTCATATTGGTTCCTACATATTCTACGAAGATCTTTATCGGTCAAACCGCAATAACAACATACGTTATTCCCATTGTCATCGGTATGTTACTTGCTCGAGATTCGATCGTCGGTATCCTCATACCTAGTTCAATCTCATTACCGGAAAGTCTCTTTACTCGTTCCGTAATGCATCATCCCGTAACTAACTCATTATTCACATTGCTTGCTAGGCTTATAGTGATGTGCATTACTGAGAGGGCCCAGAGATACCTCTCTGATACTCGGAGTCACAAATACTAATCTCGATCTATGACAACCCAACAAACACCTTCGGAGACACCTATAGAGCACCTTTATAATCACCAAGTTAAGTTGTGACGTTTGATAGCACACAAAGTGTTCCTCCGGTATTCGGGAGTTGCTTAATCTCATAGTTAGAGGAATATGTACAAGTCATGAAGAAAGCAATAGCAGTAAAACTTAACAATCATTATGCTAAGCTAACAGAAGGGTCTTTTCCATCACATCATTCTCTAATGATGTGCTCCCATTCATCAAATGACAACACATGTCTATGGTCATGAAACTTAACCATCTTTGATTAATGAGCTAGTCAAGTAGAGGTATATTAGGGACACTCAGTTTTGTCTATGTATTCACACATGTATTAAGTTTCCTGTTAATACAATTCTAGCATGAATAATAAACATTTATCATGATATAAGGAAATATAAATAACAACTTTATTATTGCCTCTAGGGCATATTTCCTTCAGTAGAGTGATCAAACCTTTCCATTTTGGCTTATCTTGGTTGGTACTCCATGTGAGGACCTGGATCATTTTTAGCTTCAAAACAAGCCTAAGACCCTCGGAAAAAAGTTCATATGAAAAAATTTCCCATGTTTCCGTGCCATGACATTGGCTATTTCCCATGATCTGGACCCTTCCAATGGTTCCAAAGATCTTTTGGATGTGCCAGGAGGTTGGCCCGGAAGTTTTGAAATTCAGAGAGCTACATAGTGCCTGGGGGTTTCTAACGGATTGCACAAATCCCCAAAGGGGTTGATTCGGGCGTGACATAAAACCCCCTTCTTCCTCAATGGGATGAGAGGCTCAAGATCTGATTTCTCCCCATTGTTGGACCTTTAGACTCCTCCTCCTCGAAAGTCCAAACCTCCATCTATCTAGAAATCATTTTGTTGGCCTAATCCATTGTTACAAGAACTTTTTGGAGTGAGATTAGTGAGAGTTGAGCACAAGGTGCTTTGATTTACATTTGTTGCATTGGTTTGTGCACTTTTTGTTAGTTTGAGTGAGATTTCAAGAGGTTGCCACTCTTAGAGGCCACCGCCTCCTAGGCAGTTTGGTGGTGTTACCTCATTGAACGGGCCTAGTTTGCGGAATGTTTAGGAAGCTTGTCGCCTTTGGAGTAGAGAAGAAGATATGTACAAGTGAAGGGAGCTTCGGAATCGATTGGCCGAGGCTTTCGGAGAAAAGGGTGAGACATTGATTGTCGTCTGAGGGTATAGGTTGGCCCTGCCTCTGCAACAAAGAGTAGAATATCGATGGATATTTGGACTCCGGGAAGTACATCGGTTATCACCGATATATCTTTTGATAAGTTTGAATTGCTTGCTTGTATCCTTCAATTCAACATCTTGTTTAGTACTAAGTTGTTGGTGTAGTTATTATAACCTAGCACATTTAGGATTTGTTTGAAAAGTATTCAACTAGTTTACCAAATACGTAAGAGGTTTAAAAACACCTAAAAGAAGGTGACAAGACAATTCCAACAGCTTGATCAATTCTATGGGTTCGGGAAAGAGCAAATCATGTTGCAGATACTTTATTCATATGATGAACTACTTGTGTTCCTTTTGGTTTGTTGCATTCTGTGGGTTTGAAATTTCAAGAGACTATATTGTGAGATTGCATGATCATTCATAATATTGCATGCATAAGCAAATCATGATGTAATCAAGGTTTTTCGTGCATTCAGAATACTCCTAGCACATCCAACAGTATTCCACAACGTAAAAGGCATGTTCACAAGACAGGTAGGGGCTATGACTTTAGGAAAAATCTTAACTTAGGCTACAGCGATATAGAAAACGAACGGGTGGGACCTCAGACTTGGGATATCTTCAAAAGCTGTTTGGAGTGAGATTTAAGAGAGGAGTTGAGCATAAGGTGCTTTGCTTTACATTTGTTGCATGATACGTCTCCAACGTATCTATAATTTTTTATTGTTCCATACTTTTTTATTATCAATCTTGGATGTTTTATAATCATTTTATAGTCATTTTATATCATTTTTTGGTACTAACCTATTGACATAGTGTCAAGTGCCAGTTGCTGTTTTTTCAATGTTTTTTGCATCACGGGAAATCAATATCAAACGGAGTCCAAATGCCACGAAATTCCATGATAATTTTTTATGGGCCAGAAGGAAGGCAATGGGCCCTGGTTGCACCTGGGGGTGCCCCGAGGTGGCCACAACCCACCAGGGCGCGCCTGGGCCTCCCCGGACCGCCTCTTTTCTATATAAATACCCCAAAAATACCAGAACCCTAGAGGAGTCGACGAAATATTCATCCAGTCGCCACAGATTCCAGAACCACCAGATCCAATCTGGAAACCATCACGGAGGGGTTCACCACTTCCATTGGTGCCTCTCCGATGATGCGTGGGTAGTTCTTTGTAGACCTTTGGGTCCGTAGTTAGTAGCTACATTGCTTTCTCTCTCTCGCTGAATTCTCAATATAATGGTCTCTTGGAGATCCATATGATGTAACTCTTTTGCGGTGTGTTTGTTGGGATCTGATGAACTTCAAGTTTATGATCAGTCATGTCTTTTTATATCCATGAAAGTTATTTGAGTTTCTTTGATCTCTTATATGCATGATCTCTTATAGCCTCATATTTCTTCTCCGATATTTGGTTTTTGTTTGGCCAACTTGATCTATTTATATTGCATGGGAAGAGGTGCCCGGTAGTGGGTTCGATCTTACGGTGCTTGATCCCAGTGACAGAAAGGGAAGCGACACGTATGTATCGTTGCTACTAAGGATAAAAAGACAAGATCTATATCTACCACCATATAGATAAACAGATCTTGTCTACATCATGTCATCATTCTTATTGCATTACACCGTTTTTCCATGAACTTAATACAATAGATGCATGCTGGATAGCGATCGATGTGTGGAGTAATAGTAGTAGATGCAGGCAGCAGTCGGTCTACCAATCTTGGACGTGATGCATATGTAATGATCATTCCCTGGATATCGTCATAATTATTTGAAGTTCTATCAATTGCCCAATAGTAATTTGTTTACCCACCGTTTGCTATTTTTCTCGAGAGAAGCCACTAGTGAAACCTACGGACCCCGGGTCTTGTTTCTCATAAATTTGACTTGCGATCTAATTTTTCCTTTGCATTTTTATTTAGCTCTATTAAACCAAAAATACCAAAAATATCTTGCTGCATTTTATTTTATTTGTGATCTATTATTTCAATCTATTACAATTTTCTCCCTCCAAACGGGCCTTCTGGCACCGTTACTGTAACGCCCGGATAATCATGCTACAGTAATCTCACGTTGATGGTGCCACGTCACCTCTGTCACTGTAGTTAATCACGGGTTTAATTCAAAACTGTTTCGAAATTCAAATTCAAATTTATGATAGCAATAAAAGTTTTCAAAAATTAAAACTAAAATGTTCGGGGGTTGCCAAATATTGCATCGGTAATTATGGTGAAGTAAACACATTTTTATAAAATGTCTAAGTAATTTAAAATGAGTTAAAACAGAAAAGAAAATAAATAAAAGAAAGAAAATACAAAAGAGAAACAGAAAACAAAAAAAAAGTAAACCCCCCTCGCTGGGCCTCGGCCCAGCTGGCCTGAAACCAACCAGGCCGGCCCGGCCGCCACTACTAACCCCCCCCACCACTCCCACCCCCCACCGACACACCACTCCCCTCCCCAAAATATCTCTCCCCCTCTCCCCCGATTGGATCGGGATCGAGGGAGGAGACCGCCTCGCCGGCGCCCGGAGCTTCGCCGCCACCTCGCCGGACTGCTCCCGCTCCAGCGCTCTTCCCCATCGTCCTCCTCGACCTTCCCCGAGCCCGCTGCCCGTTGCCCTACTCCCCCGTGAGCGCCCCCTTCGCCCCCCTCTCCCCCTAGGTCGCCTCGGTCGTCGCCCTCCCGCCCATGATCGATGCGCTCGGCGCCACCGTTCTTGCGCTCACCGCGCTCCCCTCGACCACGCCGCCTGCGCGCCGGACCGTCCGCCCCGCCTCTCCTTCCCGACCGGCTCCACCACGGCCCCGTCGAGCTTCACCGCGCCGCGCGCCACCTCCACCTGCGCGCCCCCGCGACCTCCCAGTCGCCTCGCCTCCAACCCTCGCCTCCTCTCCCTCCTCTCCCTCCGACGCAGCCCGTGCTCCCCGCCTCGGCCACGCGCCCGGCCACCACCGTCGCCCGCTCGCCCTCCGGCCTCGTGCCGCCCGGCCCCGCTCTCCGGCATCGATGCCGCCGTCGCTCGAGGTCCGCCCGCGGCGCCAGCGCCCTGCGCCCATTCTGGCGGCGCCGTTCCCTCGCCGTGGCCACGCCTCCTCTCGCTGCTCCTCCTCCTGAACCCCCACAACCTCGCCCGGCCTCGCCTCGTCCGCCCACGCCGTCTGGCCGCCCCTTTGCTTTCGCCAGAGTATGGGCGCTCCTGCCCAGCCAGCGTCGCCGGTGGCGCCTGCTGCTCCCCCGTCGGCGTTTCCCCTCCGGTGGCCGCCCGGCCTCGCTGGCCTCATCCGCCACGGCGCCCCTGGGCGTGCGCCCGATGGGTAGTGCCCAAAACCACCACCGCCCGTTCGGCGGCGGCGCCCTGGCTCCGCTATGGCCCTCGTACCCCTTGACCACGAGGGCCCACCCCATTACGTTTTATTTAAAAAAAGGGGAATAAAAAATATTAAATAAATAAATAATAATAATTAAAATAATTAAAATATTAATTAATTAATTAAGTAATTAATTAAGTTAACTAATCTGATTAGATTAACAATCACTAATTAAACTAAGCAGGTTAATTAAGCTAACTAATTAACCTAAACCTAATTAACCTAATTAGAGGATGGCAGGTGGGTCCTCCACGGACCCACATGTCAGAATTGACCAAGTCAACTCTGTTGACTGCTGATGTCGACATGACATCATGCGTCATATCATTAATCTGTTTTTGAATTAATTAAATAATTAATTAAATTCCGAAATTAATAAAATCTTTAGAAAATCATATATTTTAATCCGTAACTTCGGTTAAAATATTTTCAACATGAAAGTTGCTCGAGCGGCAGAGGCGAATCCGGATCGCGATCCGTTCGTCGCCACACACCCCTAACCTATCGAACTCGCAACTTTCCCCTCGGCTCCTCGCTAGAAAACACGAAACACCGGGATATTTTCCGGATGTTTCCCCACCGTACCACCTCATACCACGTTAGGGCACGCCTAGCATCGTTACTTGTCTTGTCATGCATCGATATGCATCTGTTTACATGGTATTCATTGTTTCCTCCCTTCTTCTCTCCGGTAGACTACGAGACCGACGCTGCTGCTGCCCGGTTCGACTACGGAGTTGGCGACGCCTCTCTCTTGCCGAGCAACCAGGCAAGCCCCCCCCTTGATCACGGATATCGCCTATTCTACTCTATCTGCTTGCATTAGAGTAGTGTAGCATTCTTGCTTTCTCGTTATACCTATCATGATGCATAGCCTGTCCTTGCTACTACTGTTGTTACCTTTACCTGCTATCCTACTTGCTTAGTATAGGATGCTAGTATTTTCATCTGTGGCCCTACATTCTTGTCCGTCTGCTGTGCTATACTATCGGGCCGTGATCACTCGGGAGGTGATCACGGTATATACTATATACTTATACATGATACATGTAGTGACTAAAATCGGGTCGGTGGTGGAGCACCAGCGAGTGGATCTTTGTGGCGGGCGACAGGCAGGTTGAGACCGCCTAGGAGAGAGGTGGGCTGGCCTGTTCGGCGTTCGCGGATACTTAACACGCTTAACGAGATCTTGGTATTTGATCTGAGTTGGCTACGGGCCTATACACACTAACCAACTACGTGGGAAAGATATGGGCACTCGGCGTCGTGGTATCAGCCGAAGCACTTCGTGACGTCAGCGACTGAGCGGTGCGCGCCGGATTGCACTGGAACGCCACTAGGCTAGGTCTGCTTCCGGCCGTGTATGCAACATGCAGGTGTGCTCAGGGCGATGGGCCCAGACCCCTGCGCGCTTAGGTTTAGACCGGCGTGCTGACCTCTCTGTTGAGCCTAGGTGGGGCTGCAACGTGTTGATCTTTCGCGGCCGGGCATGACCCAGGAAAGTGTTTCCGGCCAAATGGGATCAAGCGTGTTGGGTTATGTGGTGCCCCCATGCAGGGAAGTTAATCTATTCCAATAGCCGTGATCTTCGGTAACAGGACGACTTGTAGTTGTACCTTGACCTTATGACAACTAGAACCGGATACTTAATAAAACACACCCTTCCAAGTGCGGATACAACGGTGGTCGCTCTCTCTCGGGGATACGAGGAGGGATCGCGGGTAGGATTATTGCTATGTGATGCTACTTGGAGGACTTCAACCTACCCTCTTCTACTGTTGCAAGGCGAAGGTGACGAAGCGTAGTCTTCGATAAGACTAGCTATCCCCTCTTATTCGGCATTCTGCAGATTCAGGTCCTTGATATGGCCCTTTACACATATATCCATGCATATGTAGTGTAGCTCCTTGCTTGCGAGTACTTTGGATGAGTACTCACGGTTGCCTTGTTCCCCTTTTCCCCTATCTCTACTCGGTTGCTGCGACTGCAGACGATGGAGCCCAGAGCGACGCCACCGTCGATGGCGACTACTACTGGGCGCCTACTACTATGTGCAGCCCGGCGGCGGCGACCGAGGAGTAGTTAGGAGGATCCCGGCGGGAGGCCTGCGCCTCTTCGATCTGTATCCCGGTTTGTGCTAGCCTTCTTAAGGCAAACTTGTTTAACTTATGTACGTACTCAGATATTGTTGCTTCCGTGACTTCGTCTATGATCGAGCACTTGTATTCGAGCCCTCGAGGCCCTGGCTTGTATTATGATGCTTGTATGACTTATTTATGTTTTAGAGTTGTGTTGTGATATCTTCCGTGAGTCCACGATCTTGATCGTACACATTTGCGTGCATGATTAGTGTATGATTGAATCGAGGCGTCCTGAGTTGATATCGAGCCATTGCTGTAGGAATCCCCTTCCACACTCCTTGGTGAGTCGAGTCTAGACATTGCAAAACTTTTACTAACTTGGCTGTGTGCCTTACGGGCCCACGTCGCCATCGGGTGGTACTAGGATCTTTTACTCCTCGACCTTTACTCTGGGACTCTGAACTCTCTTCTACTCGGTTTAAACGAATTTACTGACTAACACTAGGATCCCGTGACCACATTCACCCCAAAGTTGGATAAAGCCATAGTTATTCCTTGGAATTGTATTTTGATCAATTTCCACACTGTCATTTGACTCCTTTGAAACATCTTTGTTTTCAGATGGAACCCATGAGGCAGGTCGTGCGCCACACGACGGCCATTGGTGCCTTGGGATCACCTGCGGTGCTAGCAGAGATGATGACCTATCTGGGTTATCGCTGGCACCCTGAGTACACCGTCTTTGAGGAGTACCAGGACTTTAACCAGGAGCAGTACCGAGCCATCGTCCACCTCTACTCTCGGGAGTATGACTCCACTACTGTGCTGCACACCGCACATGGTGTTGGGGTGACTATCGATATGGCAGTCCACGATGCTGCTTATGCTGCTCTTACCCGTCTTCGTGGAGAGTATCGGGAGTTGGACACCTCCCCCTTCAGGCACATTGCTATCGCATCTGATGTTGGTGAGGAGGGTTACTACACTGCTGCCTACTCCACTGTCACCCGAGAGCCCTTCTACCATCAGAACTTTGTTCTGCATGCTGATGGGCTGGATCGAGCTAACCGAGCTCTTCGCCACGAGTTGTACACCACCCATCAGCACCTTTACCATGCTCTGACGCTGTTGCACCCCTTTGTCCGATCCAGAGAGCTGCCGCGTTTTGCGATCTACCCAGCCAGGACCGTGATGCCCCAGGGTGTCGGTTGGCGGAGGTGGAGGCTACTCTCCGCGCTTGGTCCTCTTCTGCCACTTGGGCGTCGGGTTCTGCACCAGAGTATCCGCGGCCCCCAGGTCACTGACGTGGAGGACTATCCGCTGCCGCACTACCAGCTTTCAGGCTACAACTACCTCCGCAGTACCGCGTGGGACTGATGTAGGCTTGCTTGTTAGTGTTAGATGCATTACGCATGAGCACTGTGTGCCGCCTATGATGTCTTAGTCTATGTCTTGAACTCGTGTGCGAACTCTATGCATGATCCCTTTTGTAAGATATGCCGACTACTATGTAGTTTCTATCGTGTTGCTTTCATTATGCATGTTTCATCATGAATGATTCTTGTCCTTTGCATAATTTCTCAAGCGCTGAACTACCCTGTTATATATTAGCGGGATGGTTAGACCAGCTGGTGCGTGGTCGTGGTGGCAACTTCCCACCACCGCCTAAGTACATGGCTGGTATGATCCAACAGCTTGAGATGAATCGCCAGTTCATGGAGAACATGATGGCTCAGTTTCCTCGCCCCAATATGGACCAGCAGCCAAACACAGTAACTCTGCAGGATTTCATGCACCTCAACCCAAGTGTGTACCGCAGCTCAACCCAGCCCCTGGATGCAGATGACTGGCTCCATGACATCACCTATGAGATGGAGTCTGCTGATGTAGCCCCTGCCAGCTATGTCACTTTTGCTTCCTTCTTCCTGAAGGGACCCGCAGCTCAATGGTGGGACAGCTACCGGCGTACTCAGCCAGTGGAACAATCATCACTGGCCAGACTTCCAAGCTGCTTTCCGTGCCGCTTCATCCCTCAAGGAGTCATGGACCGAAGAAGCGTGAGTTCATAACCTCACCCAAGGCAACAAGACTGTTGAAGCTTATCGGCGAGAGTTTACGGACTTGTCTCGCTATCTTTGAAGAGGACATTGCAAGCGATGCATGCAGAGCGGGAGAAGTTCGTGGCGGCCTTCAAGTGACATCAAGCTCGCACTTCTAGTGCATGACTTTGCTGATTTCGCCACCTTGGTGAACAAAGCTATCAATGTCGAAACTGGTCTGCGAGAATACCAAAGCTCTAACAGCGCACCCGTGACACGGGCTCATCTTGGGCCCGTCCTCGCAGGCGCAAGATATGGATTCCCAATAGCATGTACCAGCCGAATGCACCTGCCCCAAGGCAAAGCTATGCTGCACCTCGTCGCCTACTCCAACTAGGCAGCCAAAGCTTCCAGCTCCACCACCCCAAGCTCTGTTCCCACTCCCAATAATGGCTTGTGCTTGGTGTGGTCAACGAGGCACCGTGCTAGAGAATGCAACGAACCAGAATCAGTGGCCCTTCCAATGACGGCCGTGGAAGCAACCAACCCCGCAACAACAATGCCAAGCCTTATGGTCGAGTTCATGCCAACCACGTTGATCTGAACGAAGCTCAAGACCAGCCTGCTACTGTGATGGGTACACTCCTCGTAAATTCAGTACCTGCATCTGTTTTATTCTATTCAGGAGCATCACATTCATATATGTCAGAAGATTTTGCATACAAGCACGACGTTAAGTGTGAGGAGATGAACTCTTCGGTAGTGGTAAAAACCCCCTTGGGACAATGTAAAACCTCCATGGTTGGCGTCGACGTCCCCGTGGAAATCGAAGGGATGGAATTCTATGCCTCACCCATTATCCTAAAGACGTCTAACATCGACCTCATTTTGGGGATGGATTGGTTGAAAGCGCATCTTGCTTCAATCGTTTGCGCCACTAAGACCGTCCATCTGCTACACCCTTCGATGAAATAATAAGCTACAATGCTCGTCGGTTCAAAATGCGAGGCAAGGCTCTATGCATTGAATGCATTGAGCGCCGCACCATCGAGGGCATTGAAAACATTCATGTCGTTCGCGACTTCCTCGACGTCTTTCTGAAGAACTTCGAGGATTCTCCTGCTAGAGCTGTCGAATTCGTCATCGACTTGAAACCGAGCACCACTCCTATAATAGCGACCCTACAAGATGCCACCGCATGAACTCCTTGAGCTCAAGGAGGAAATCGACAAGTCTCTTCGCAGTGGTTTCATTCGCCCAAGTTGCTCTCCTTGGGGAGCACCTTCTCTCTTTGTCAAGAAGAAGGATGGGACAAACCGATTGGTCCAAGACTACCGCCCTATAAACCAAGCTACCATTCGAATAAGTATCCTCTTCCTCGGATCAATGATCAGTATGATCAACTGGCTGGTTCATCGGTGTTCTCTAAACTTCGACTTGAGGTTGGGTTACCACCAGATCCGTGTTCGCGAAGAGGATATCCCAAAGACCGCATTAAGTGACTCGTTATGGTTCATACGAGTACACCGTCATGTCTTCGGCTTAACCAATGCTCCAGCCACCTTCTCTCGCCGATGAACTATATATTCATGGATTACCTCGACAAGTTAAATCGTGGTTTATCTGGATGATATCTGATATTTTCCAAGAATGAAGAAGAACATGTTGAACATCTTAGTCTTGTCTTTGGAAAAGCTACGAGAGCATCAACTTTATGCCAAGTACTCCAAATGTGAATTACGGCTTCCGAAGTAACCTATCTTGGGCATGTCATCTCTAAGGATGGTATTGCCGTCAACCTGAACGAGTTCAGGCTATTCTCGATTGGACTCCTCCGAAGAGCGTTAAGCAAGTAAGAAGTTTTCTCGGTCTCGCTTGACTATTGCCGTCGATTAAATGAGAACTTCTCCAAGATTGCCAGCCTCGACTAACTTTGCTGCATAAGGCGTCAAGTTCCAATGGATGATAAATGTCGGGAAAGTTTCCAGGCACTCAAATACAAGTTGACTTCTACCCGATACTAGCTCCTCCGATACTAAGAAGGACTTCGTCATTTATTTGCGGCGCTTCCGTCAAGGATTAGGCTGTGTCCTAATGCAAGAGCGCAAAGTGGTTGCCTATGCCTCTCGACAATTGCGCCCTCACGAAGAGAACTACCCGGTTCACGACCTCGAGCTTGCTGCTGTCATTCATCCACTGAAGCGGTGGCGACATTACCTTCTCGTGTCGTTGCGAGATCTTCACCGACCACCAAAGTCTGAAGTATCTGTTTACTCAGCCAGACCTGAACCTCCGTCGGCAGAGATGGATGGAGACTGTTGCGAACTTTGACTTGGGTATTTCCTATACACCGAGCAAGGCTAATGTAATGGCTGATGCCTTGAGCCGCAAGTCTTCACTGCAACCACCTCCGAGTTCACAAAGTTCAGCCCTCACTCGTTGAAGAATTCAAAAGCTGAACCTCCATATTGTTCCTCGGTGCACTCGCTCCCCCTCTGAGGAGCTTCGCAAGATGAACCTCCATGTTGTTTCGGGGTTCTCTCAATACCCTGGTTGCAAAACCAGATCTTGTGGACACCATCAAATGGATCTGAAATGTGACGATGAAGTCGAGAGGATTAAACGTTATCTCGCGGAAGGAAAGCCCTCATTCTTCATTTGTGGATGGCGCAGGCACCTTATTCTTCAAAGGTCGCCTAGTGGTACCGAGTAAGAGGGAAAAACTGAATCTGAATCCAAAGGTTATGAAAGAAGCTCATGATCGCCTTTGTCTATTCATCCCGGTAGCACCAAGATGTACCAAGACATTAAATCGAGATTACGGTGGTCTAATATGAAGCGAGACATTGCTCGTTATGTTGCTGAATGTGGCGTTTGCTGTCGTATCAAAGCGAGAACATCAAAGGCCTCTTTGAACTCTGCAACCTATCTCTATTCCTGAATAGAAATGGGACCATGTTGAAATGGACTTCGTCCTTTGGGTTTCCCAAGTCGCGAGAAAGGTAATGATGCTATTCTTGTCGTTATTGACCGGCTTTCTAAAGTTGCACATTTTACGGCGGTCAAAGAAACGATCCTTGCTAGTCAGCTTGCAACTCTCTATATGTCGAAATTGTTTCACTTCACGGTATTCCACTGGTTATCGGTTTGGACCGTGGCAGCTTATTCACTTCAAGATTACGGGCAAGTTTCCAAGAAGCTATGGGGACTCACTTATCTTTCGATCTGCGTTTCATCCGCAATCACAAGGGCAAGTTGAGCGTGTCAACCAAGTTCTCGATGACATGCTTGAGCTTGTGTTATTTCCTTGACAAGAAATGGGAGGAATCTCTCCGTATGCTGAGTTCTCTTATAATAATAGCTATCAAGCTAGTGCGAAGATGGCCCCCTTGAAGTGTTATATGGACGAAAGTGCGAACCCTCTGAACTGGTCGAAACTGGGAACGTCCACTCTTGGTCCGGATATTATCCAACATGCCGAAGAACAAGTCCGCATTATTCGCGAGAATCTCAAGACTGCTCAGTCACGTCAAAAGAGTAATTATGACCGTCATCATAAAGACATGGTCTATCAACCTGGCGAAAAGGCCTATCTTCACGTTACACCAATGAAGGGTGCTCACCGCTTCGGGATCAAGGGCAAGCTAGCTCCTCGCTATATTGGCCCATTCACTATTCTGGAAAGGCGTGGAAAAGTGGCATATCAACTAGAACTTCCGCCAAACCTTTCTCGGAGTTCACGATGTGTTCCACGTGTCACAACTCCGACATTTGCTTCAAGGACCCAATCCGGCGATGGATCATGAAGTGCTCGAATTGCAGCAGGACCTCTCCTATAAAGAGCATCCGGTCCGCATTCTCGACCAAGCTGAGCGCCACACACGCGAGCGCGATCAAGTTCCTCAAGGTCCGATGGTCGAATCACTCAAGACGGCCACCGGGAAGGAGCGAGGATCGTCTTCGTGATGAATACCCCACACTGTTTCCTTCTACCTCCTAAATCTCGGGCGAGATTTCTTGTAATGGAGGAGATTTGTAACGCCGGATAATCATGCTACAGTAATCTCACGTTGATGGTGCCACGTCACCTCATCATTGTAGTTAATCACGGGTTAATTCAAAACTGTTTGAAATTCAAATTCAAATTCATGATAGCAATAAAAGTTTTAAAAATTAAAACTAAAATGTTAGGGGTTGCCAAATATTGCATCGGTAATTATGGTGAAGTAAACACATTTTATAAAATGTCTAAGTAATTTAAAATGAGTTAAAACAGAAAATAAAATAAATAAAAGAAAGAAAATAGAAAAGAAAGCAGAAAAAAAAAGTAAACCCCCCCTCGTTGGGCCTCGGCCAATCAGCCTGATCGGCCAACCAGGCCGGCCCAGCCGCCCGCTACTAACCCCCGCACCACTCCCACCCCCACCACACGCTCCCTCCCAAAATATCTCTCCCCTCTCCCCGATTGGATCGGGATCGAGGAGAGACCGCCTCGCCGGCGCCGAGCTTTGCCGCCACCTTGCCGGACTGCTCCCGCTCGGCGCTCTTCCCATCGTCCTCCTCGACCTTCCCGAGCCCGCTGCCCGTTGCCCTACTCCCCGTGAGCTCCCCTTGGGCCCCCTCTCCCCTAGGTCGCCTCGGTCGTCGCCCTCCCGCCCATGATCGGCGCTCGGCGCCACCGTTAGGCGCTCACGCGCTCCCCTCGACCGCGCCCTACAGCGGGACCGTCCGCCCGCCTCTCCTTCCCGACCGCTCCACCACCCGGGCCCGTCTGAGCTTCACCGCGCCACGACCTCCATGCCACGCGCCTCTCCCCAGTCGCCTCGCCTCCAACCCGGCCTTCTCGGCCCGTGTTCCCCGCCTCGGCCCACGCGCCCGCCACCACCGTCGGCCTCTCGCCCTCCGGCCTCGTGCCGCCCGGCCCGCTCTCCGGCATCGATGCCGCCGTCGCTCAGTCCGCCCGGCGCCCGCGCCCTGCGCCCATTCTGGTCGGCGCCGTTCCCTCGCCGTGGCCACCGCCTCCTCGCTCTCCTCCTCCCTGAACCCCACAACCTCGCCCGTCCTCGCCTCGTCCGCCCGGCGCGCCGTCTGGCCGCCCCCTTTGCTTTCGCTTGTTGTATGGGCAGCTCCTGCTGGCCAGCGTCGCCGGTGGCGCCTGCTTTGCTCCCGTCGGCGTTTCCCCTCCGATGGCCGCCCGGCCTCGCTGGCCTCGTCCGCCACGGCGCCCCTGGGCGTGCGCCCGATGGGTAGTGCCCAAAACCACCACCCGCCCCGTTCGGGCGAGCGCCCGACCCGCTATGGCCCTCTGTGCCACTGACCACAGGGGCCCACGCCCCATAACGTTTTATTAAAAAAAGGGGAATAAAAAAAATTAAATAAATAAATAATAGTAATTAAAATAATTAAAATATTAGTTAATTAATTAAGTAATTAATTAAGTTAATTAATCCTGATTAGATTAACCTAATCACTAATTAAACTAAACAGTTAATTAAGCTAACTAATTAACCTAAACCCTAATTAACCTAATTAGAGGATGACAGGTGGGTCCCCCTGGACCCACATGTCAGGTTGACCAAGTCAACTCTGTTGACTGCTGATGTCAGCATGACATCATGCTGATGTCATTAATCTGTTTTTCGAATTAATTAAATAATTAATTAAATTCCAGAAATTAATAAAATCTTTAGAAAATCATATCTTTTAATCCGTAACTTCGGTTAAAATATTTTCAACATGAAAGTTGCTCGAGCAGCGAGGCGAATCCGGATATGCAGTCCGTTCGTCGCCACACACCCCTAACCTATCGAACTCGCAACTTTCCCCTCGTCTCCTCTCGCTGAAAACCACGAAACACCGGGATATTTTCCGGATGTTTCCCCATAACAGTACCACCTCATACCACGTTAGGGCACGCCTAGCATCGTTACTTGTCTTGTCATGCATCGATATGCATCTGTTTACATGGTATTCATTGTTTCTTCCCCTCTTCTCTCCGGTAGAGTACGAGACCGACAGCTTCTGCTGCCCAGTTCGACTACGGAGTTGACGACCCTCTCTCTTGCGAGCAACCAGGCAAGCCCCCCCTTGATCACCAGATATCGCCTATTCTACTCTATCTGCTTGCATTAGAGTAGTGTAGCATTTACCGCTACTTTCGTTATACCTATCCCGATGCATAGCTTTGTCCTTGCTACTCTTGTTGTTACCTTTACCGCTATCCTACTTGCTTAGTATAGGATGCTAGTATTTTCATCTGTGGCCCTACATTCTTGTCCGTCTGCTGTGCTATACTATCGGGCCGTGATCACTCGGGAGGTGATCACGGTATATACTATATACTTATACATGATACATGTGGTGACTAAAGTCGGGTCGGTGGTGGAGCACCATGAGTGGATCTTTGTGGCGGAGCGACAGGCAGAGTTGAGACCGCCTAGGAGAGAGGTGGGCCTAGCCTGTTCGGCGTTCGCGGATACTTAACACGCTTAACGAGATCTTGGTATTTGATCTGAGTTGGCTACGGGCCCTATACGCACTAACCAACTACGTGGGAAAGATATGGGCACTCGGCGTCGTGGTATCAGCCGAAGCACTTCGTGACGTCAGCGACTGAGCGGCGCGCGCCGGATTGGACTGGAACGCCACTAGGCTAGGTCTGCTTCCGGCCGTGTACGCAACGTGCAGGTGTGCTCAGGGCGATGGGCCCAGACCCCTGCGCGCTTAGGTTTAGACCGGCGTGCTGACCTCTCTGTTGAGCCTAGGTGGGGCTGCGACGTGTTGATCTTCCGCGGCCGGGCATGACCCAGGAAAGTGTGTCCGGCCAAATGGGATCAAGCGTGTTGGGTTATGTGGTGCACCCCTGCAGGGAAGTTAATCTATTCGAATAGCCGTGATCTTGATAACAGGGCGACTTGAGTTGTACCTTGACCTTATGACAACTAGAACCGGATACTTAATAAAACACACCCTTCCAAGTGCGGATACAACGGTGGTCGCTCTCTCTCGGGGATACGAGGAGGGATCGCGGGTAGGATTATTGCTATGTGATGCTACTTGGAGGACTTCAACCTACCCTCTTCTACATGTTGCAAGGCGAAGGTGACCGAGCGTAGTCTTGATAAGACTAGCTATCCCCTCTTATTACGGCATTCTGCAGATTCGGTCCACCGATATGGCCCTTTACGCATATATCCATGCATATGTAGTGTAGCTCCTTGCTTGCGAGTACTTTGGATGAGTACTCACGGTTGCCTTGTTCCCCTTTTCCCCTATCTCTACTCGGTTGCTGCGACGACGATGGAGCCGGGAGCGAGGCGCTACCGTCGATGGCGACTACTACACCGGAGGCGCCTACTACTACGTGCAGCCCGGCGGACGACGACCAGAGTAGTTAGGAGGATCCCAGGCAGGAGGCCTGCGCCTCTTCGATCTGTATCCCGGTTTGTGCTAGCCTTCTTAAGGCAAACTTGTTTAACTTATGTCTGTACTCAGATATTGTTGCTTCCGCTGACTCGTCTATGATCGAGCTGACTCGTCTATGATCGAGCACTTATATTCGAGCCCTCGAGGCCCCTGGCTTGTATTATGATGCTTGTATGACTTATTTATGTTTTAGAGTTGTGTTGTGATATCTTCCCGTGAGTCCCTGATCTTGATCGTACACATTTGCGTGCATGATTAGTGTACGATTGAATCGGGGGCGTCACAGTTACCCGAAAGGGATTGACAACCCCTTTAACACGTCGGGTTGCGAGTGGTTGTTATTTGTGTGCAGGGGCTGTTTACGTTGTGTTGCTTGGTTCTCCTACTGGTTCGATACCTTGGTTTCGTTACTGAGGGAAATACCTACCGTTGTTGTGCTACATCATCCTCTCCTCTTGGGGGAAACACCGACGTAGTATTGGCAAACATAATCAAGGGGATTTTCTGGCGCTGTTGCCGGGGAGGATCTTCAACATAACCAGGTTCCTAATCACAAATCTCATATCCTTGCAATTTACATTATTTTCCTCTCGTTTTCCTCTCCCTCACTTCACAAAAATTTGCCGTTTTATTCGCGCTCTTTTTTTTCGTTCGTCGTTTTCTCGTCAGATCTCTTCTTTGCTTGTGTGCCATGTCTCTTCTATTCTTGCATCTTCTCTTGCTAAAAATCTCTTGAAATGGATCCCCATCCACTTGCTAATCTTTTTAAAATATCCAATCATGATGAACCAATTGATAGTGAGTTGAGTGCACTAGATTATCTTTATGAAGTTTTGCTTGAGATTCGTGAATCTGAAAATTGTGATGAAGAAATTTATGAAGTGATTCATGATAGCCCCATTAATGAAAAGCATGATTGCAATAATTTTACTATAAATTCTATTAATGTCAATTGTGCTAATAATATGCAAAACCCCAAGCTTGGGGATGCTTGTTTTGTTATGTCCGCTACTTATTGCAATGACCCTGATTGGGGTGGTAATGTTTCTTATGATCTTGAAAATTTATTTATGCCTCATGATGAATATGTTTGCGATAAAATTGAAAGTGGGTTTGGAAGAGTGTCAACTTTAGCCAAAAATAATCCCACTATTTTGGAAGAGTGTCAACTTTGCATGCATGTGGATCATAAAGAGAAAATTTTATATGATAGTTATATTATTGAATTTGATTATGATCCTACATATAATTATTACGAGAGAGGAAAATATGGTTGTAGAAATTTTCATGTTATTAAATTTCCTCTCGTTGTTTTGAGATTGTCAATGTTTTATTCCTCTCCTTTGCATATGCTAGATATTTCTTGTCTTGATAACTTATTTTCCTATAAAATTCCTATGCATAGGAAGTATGTTAGACTTACATGTGATTGTCACATGTTTCATGATTCTCACTTTGTGTTTCAATTATCATTTGTTGTGTGAGCATCATTGAAATATTATGCCTAGCTAAGGGCGTAAAACTATAGCGCTTGTTGGGAGGCAACCCAATGAATAAAATTTATTTTTGCCTTTTGCTTTCTGTTCTTGAGTGTTAGCACAATTATGCTGATTTTATGATTGTGTTTTTTGTGTTTTAATTAGTGTTTGTGCCAAGTAAAGCCTATAGGATCTTCTTGGGTGATAGTTGTTTGATCTTGCTGAAAAAGACAGAAACTTTGTGCTTACGAAAATAATTTTCATAAATCACAGTCAAGAGATTTTGCTCTGATTCTTTTTGCAGAAGATTAATATACAAATTACCCTAGTCTTCCTATGTTGGTAGAATTTTTGGAATTCCATAAGTATTCACTAAAGTCAGATTACTACAGACTGTTCTGTTTTGACAGATTCTGTTTTCTTTGTGTTGTGTGCTTATTTTGATGGCTCTATGGTTTTCTTTGATGAGTTTTTGCCATAGAAAAAAGTTGGAATACAGTAGATATAATACAAAAACAAAATATGAATTGGTTCGATACAACACTTATAGTAGTGGCTTGCTTTCTTATACTAACGGATCTCACAAAGGTTTCATTGAGTTTTGTGTGATTGAAGTTTTCAAGTTTTGCGTTATCTTACGATGGATGAAGGAAGGATGTAAGAGCCTAAGCTTGGGGATGCCTCGGCATCCCAAGATATTATCCAAGAATGAGCAACCAACTAAGCTTGGGGATGCCCCCGAGTGGCATCCCCGCTTTCTTCCAACAACTATCGGTATTTTACTCGAGGATATATTTTTATTCGTCACATGATATGTGTTTTGCTTGGAGCGTCTTGTATGATATGTGTATTTGCTTGTTTTATTTTGTGTTTTAAGTCATCAATCCTTGCTGGACACACCTATTTGAGAGAGCGAAAATTATATCATGACTTGTTAGAATTGCTCTCTATGCTTCACTTAAATCATTTATGAGCTAGGACTTGCTCTAGTGCTTCACTTATATCTTTTTGAGCACGGTGTGCTTTTCTATTTTTGAAGAAATGCTTTCTTCTTCACTTAGATTTATTTGAGAGTTAGTAAAATTTTGAAGAAATTCTCTCTTGCTTCACTTAAATTATTTTGGGAGGAAGAAAATTTGTTATGCTCATGATCTTCACTTATATTTGTTTGAGCTTATGAAAAGCAACACATGAAAATTAGTCCCAAAGTGATAGATATCCAAGAAGGATAAGTAAAAGGAAATGTCATGAAGATCATTGGACAAAATAAACTTGATTCTTAGTAATAGTTTTAAGATATGATGATGTGATATGTGAGTTATGTTGATGAGTAACTGTACTCTAGTAAGAATATTGGTGTTAAGGTTTGTGATTCCCTATGCATGCACGAAAGTCACTAATCATGCAATGAAAATTATATCCTACTTGTGGTGCATTATTCGGTGTTAATTATGCTTAATGCTTTCTTATGAGATTATTCGTTTCTTGGTTGGTCGCTTCTCTATCTTTTTGCTAGCCTTCATTTTGCACCAAGTATGACCTCTACTTGTGCATCCAAAATCCTTTAACCCAGTTTTGCCACATGAGTCCTCTACATCTACCTATATGCGGTACTCTTTTGTCGTTATAAGCAAATTTGCATGTGCCATCTCTAATTTTCAAAATAAACTTCTCTTTTGTGTATTTGTTTCGCTCGTGGAACGGTAACGGGTGGCTAATACTTTCCATGCTAGATGTGTTATTCTCAAGATGAGTGTTTATTCACTTGTCACTGGATGAGATTAGGGCAAAGGTTTTAGGGATGCCCAGTCCCGAAATGCAAAAAAAATATTTACTTTATGTTGTCAAATAATAAATTCCTTGGAAAGTGTTGGTATGGAGGGGACCCGTGGATACGGCTAGCCATGGAAAGTGAAAGAATGGTGGAAAAAGGAATAACCTTTATTTTTTGTTTGGGAACCGCCTATGGCATATCTAGCATGGAAAGTGTTCGTAGCTCAACGTCGTTTTCGTTGGTGGGGTGGATACACCTCCCAAAATGTTTTTATATCTAATTTTTCGCTTTGAGCTCTAGCATCTCTACAAATCCCTACTTCCCTCTGCGAAGGGCCTTTCTTTTACTTTATGCAATTTTTATTTTTACTTTGAGTCTCCATCTTCTCTTATAAAAAGCACCAACTAGGAGGCAATATGATCGTGCTCAAGTATTGGGTGTAGTTAATATTCGAGTGTGTTTCATGAATGGATCAATGTTTGAGCATGATGGGCTAGTGATAACTTATTTTAGCGTTGATATTTTGAAAGACATGGTTGCTTGTTGATATGCTTGAGTATCTAAATTATTATGTCAAAACTAGACTATTGCTTTGAATCACCTAAAATTTCAAATGTCCATGCTATAAAGAAAAGAATATGATATGACTTTATGAACAACACTCCACATCAAAAATTCTATTTTTATCACTTACCTACTCAAGGACGAGTAGGAGTTAAGCTTGGGGATGCTGATACGTCTCCAACGTAGAAATCCTACCTTGCTTTTAGGCGGAGAAAGACTATTTTTTAGTTTCTTCGGTGCAAAAG